>JAJIBD010011562.1:0-78987 GCA_021461705.1 Cryptotis parvus | reverse complement strand
AGTAACATCTCCATATGTCCTGTCTCATGCTAGTAGAGCCCAAGGCATCCGCTTCTCCAGGAACATAAAGAGCCTCAATCCATTCCGAATGAGTCTATAATTGTTACTAGTATTTGGCATATATATCAAATACAACACGGGTAGCTTGCCAGGCTCTGCCGTGCAGGTAGCATACTCTTGTAGGCATCTCTAAGTCCAGCATTTATTGATGAACCGTAAGCGGCGCATGAGCCGGGCGCTGATAGGCTGGTCTGCTGGGTGGAGTTCTGACAAGAGAGAAGTCCGGATGTGGAAAATGGAGGCCCTCATGGAGCGGGGGTCGCCTGGCTTGTTGTGTATTAAATTTTTTTTAAAATTATGGAAAGCCCCTGGCCCTGGCATAAAGAGCTGATATAGGCAAGGGGAAGTTGTGCTGGCTGAATGTGGAGTAGGACTTAATATGACAACATTGGTCCAGGTCTTGAACAGTTTAGTGAAAATAAAACATTATGGCAGTTCTTGTGAAAAGGAAGATAATTTCTTAGAGAGAAACCCGTCATTGGAAAGTAAATTGAGCACTTGGATTATGTGTTAAAGGTATGTGATCCTAAGTTTTTCCATGAAAATTATTTTATATTAATCTTTTCTTCTTTATAATAAAACATATTAATTTCAAAAAATGAATGCCTCAAAGCCATGAGTGTCAGCACTACTGTGAGCACAGGACCCAAACTGTAATGGTTACTTCAGAAAATAATAAGCTTCCCAAGGAGATAAGATGAGGGTGGGAGGGGCCACTACTTGGAGGAAAGATGCTGATACTGGCAGATGGTCAGGAACTGGGACATTGGAAGGAACTGAAACTATTTTTAATTATTAAGAGCATTGTAAATCACAGAATGTAAAGAAAAACTGAAGAAAAAAATTGCTTTTCTTCCCAGAATATTCAGATCTATGGAGATAAAAAGTAGATTGGTGATTGCCAGAGGCTGGGGTGGAGAGCTAATGGGGAAAGGGGCCATTTGGGGAGTGATGAAATGTTTTGGAATTAGATAGTGTTGATAGTTTTACAACTTTGTGACTATACACAAGCCATGAGCTATAACTTGAACTGGATGAATTTGATGCTATGTATAGATCATGATAAAAAGAGAAAACACAATGAATTGGAGGGAAGATGGTTTGTCTCTATTTGTTTCTACACCTCTTTCAAACAATGACTCTGAAATAAAACTCTTTCAAACCAAAAATTATCATTTGTTCTATATTTGAAAGATTTCATTATGCCTGATTGCTATAATTTGATGCTACTATTATCAGTAGCATGTAAAGTAGCAACCAACTTCCATATTTCCTGATTTGTTTAAAAAATTGATAAACTTTTGCTGAAGTATGAATGCTAATAAAAGCAAAAACTTGTATCACTTGTCTTCCCATTGTTTATTGATTTGCTCAAGCTAGCACCAGTAACATCTCCATTCATTGGGAATGAGGTCCATTATCGTTACTGGTTTTTGCATATTGAATACACCGTGGGTAGCTTGCCAGGCTCTACCATGGCTCTGGGATCATCCCAGGGGACCCAGTCTTTTTCTTTGTCAGACCATCAACCATCAAAGGCCCACGGAGCACAACCCTGGGTGTAGACAAGCCTGTCTTATGTCTGTCACTGCCAACACAGTCGGGCACTGCAACCACACCCTGCAACACCCAAAACAAAACAAGCAATACTTCACACGTTTTGTTCTTGTCTTAACCTGCAGAGTTTGATTTTCATGATGAGGTTACCCCAGAGAGACCAAATAAGTTCTCATTTTAACTCCTGGTTTGTTTGAAACACTGACCCTGTAGAAACATGTCGGTGTTTTTAATGACCAGCTGCTGACAGAGCAGAGCAGAATCCCAACCCATACCCTCCATTAGAGTCCAAGTATCCAGAGGGATAGAAACTTCTGCCTTGGGGGGTGGAGTGATATCACAGCAGGTAGGGCTTTTGCCTTGAAGGCACCTGACATGGGTTTGAGCCCTGGCATCACATATGGTCCCCTGAGCAGGAAATAATTCCTGAGTGCAGAGCCAGGACTGAACCCCTGAATCTGTAGAGCCAAGAATTACTCCTGAGCATTGCTGGGTGTGATCAAAAAAAAAGAAAAAGAAAAAAAAACCTCTGCCTTGGCAAATCACTGGGGTAGATTTAGGGAGCTGGCGCTTGCTGTTACCACAACATGCCCCAGCCTCCCTGACCCGTGTTGTAAATCTGGCCTTTCTTTTGCCCTCCTTTTGAAAATAAAGAAACTGAAGTTCTGATGTTAATTTGTCTCCTTGAGGAACACAACAAGAGTTACTGTTTGAACTATGCTTGTAGCAGTATTGAGGGCTCATCAAGGTCATTTGGTATGAATGATTTATGTCAAGACCCAGTATTTAAGTACATTACATACTTTCTATTAAGGGTTTTACTATGAATTTCCTAGTGGTCATAGATTTGGGAAGGACACTAGTTAAAGGACTTGCCAGACACCCAGAATCGAACCAAGGAGGACCCTGAGACTAACAAAGATGAAAAACACCAAGAAGTTTGTAAGATGGATAAAGTTGTTCTGGGCAGAGCTGCTACTTGCTCTCCCTGTGCCCAGCCGCTCACGAGACGCCAAGGAGGGATGACGGGTTCTAGCCCTGGCCTGCCACCCCAGCAGAGCCTTGCAACAAGCCAGACGATCCCCACTCCATGAGGGCCTCCATTTTCCACATCCGACTTCTCTCACCAGAACTCCACCCAGCAGACCAGCCTATCACAGCCCGGCTCTTACGGCCACAAGTGGCCATGCAGTTCATCAATAAATGCTGGACTTAGAGATGACTACAAGAGTATGCTACCTGCACTGCAGAGCCTGGCAAGCTACCCGTGTTGTATTTGATATGCCAAATACCAGTAACAATTATAGACCTCATTCCAGAATGGATTGAAGCTCTTTATGTTCCTGGAGCAAGCAGATGCCCTTGGGCTCTACTAGCATGAGACAGGACATATGGAGATGTTACTGGGGCCCGCTCGAGCAAATCGATGATGAATGGGAAGACAGTGACAGTGAAACAGTGAAAGTTGTCCAAAACTCATGTCCAGGGTTTGGGGACTCTGAATGAAGAGAGGGGAGAAAGAATCAGGTAATGAGCCCTAACACCATAAATGCTTACTGTCTGGCCACAAGGTATTGTAGATGTGGCTGTGGTACAGTTTCATCCACACAAGAAGATGTGTATGTGCATCCCACATGCATCAGCAGGTGGCGGACAGGACCCAGGGCTCTGCCCCATGGACTGTGGATGGTTGATGGTCTGACAAAAAAAAAGACTGGGTACCCTGGAATGAACCCAGAGCCACGGCCGGCAAGCTACCCGTGGTGTATTCAATATGCCCAAAACAGTAACAATAATGGACTCATTCCCAACTAATGGGGATGTTACTGGTGCCCTCTGGAACAAATCGATGAAAACAGGAAGATAAGTGACAAGTGACAAGTCTGGCCTCAGCTTCCTTCAGTTAATTTCTTCTTGTGTGGATGAAACTGTACCAGCTTTCACTCAATATCTTAGTAATGTCTTTTTTCCCTTTTCATATGGGAGACACCCACCTCCAACCAAAGGTCTTCACACTGCACCATGGAGGATGACATGGTTCTTGATGACTGGGAAGCATGAAACTATTTGGTACTAGAGGGGGAGATAGGAAACTAGTGTCCCCAAGAACTCAGCCTAAAGAGATTTTACTTACCCAAGTCCTCAATTCTCCAGAGAAGCCTAAAGTTCCAGTGCTCTCCCCATAGCCAGCTCACTTTTCTGGCCTCCCAAATTAGTTTGAACCTCTCTGGGTTCTATGAAATGGGACCTACCACCAAGAAAACTATGTTTTTGTTTTGTATGCATGAAGTCCTGCTTCATGGTGGTGGGAGATGAGAGAGTCAGAATGAGGGAGAGAGCAGGAATATTAAATTCTCCCCCAAGCTTACTCCCCAGCCTCTTGGTGGTAGGGGAGTGAGAGAGAGACAGACAGACAGAGACAGAGAGAGAGGAAAAGGAAGAGGAGAGAGGAGAGCAGGAACACTAATGTTTTCCCCAAAATCTCTTTCCCCAAATTCCTGTCTGATACACATGAAAAACTCATAAGCCTGCTACTTACATAACTGACCTCTTCTTATTTTTTAAATTTTATGCTATTGAATCACCATGTGATGGACCATAACAAAGCTGCTCATTATGGGATTTCAGTCATACAGTGTTCCAACACCTATCTTCTTTCAGTGCACAATTCCCACCACCAATGTGACCCATTTCCCTCCCACCCACCCCAAACTGCCTCGATGGCAGGCTCTCTCTCTCCATTTAAAAATTCTGGTTTGAATACAGACACTGAAAGGTTATCATGTATACCCCTTGAGCTACTTTCAATGTCTAGTGTTAAAATTCCCAGCTATTGTCAAACTATTCCCTTCTCTACATTACCTTCCCTCTCATTTTTTGATTAACAGAATCATATCGTTATTATACATTTGTGGGAAGCCCCATCCTCCTTTACAAGTCCTTTTACTCCTTCTTACCCTCAGACACAGTCCAATGTGTCTGATATTGAGGAATTTCCCTACCTCTAGAGTTTCTCTGAGGAGTTGACGTTCCTCCATTGATCAGAAGAGAATAGATCAAAGAGTCTTCTGCCCTTGTATGGCAGTAATTTTTAAAATCCAATGGGAAGCTCCTTTAACATAACAAAGCAGTTATTGCTAAAGAAAAGATTGTTCCTAAAACCAGGAAGGCCCATGCTCTGCTCTTGTCCTGGGAACATAACTTGCACAGAAAACTCTTACATCTTACACACAACCCCTTCATATCTGAATGAAGAGGGCTACACTTGACTTGAAATTTCAATGAGATCATGGAAGTAAGATCACTCTTTGTCTGCCAAAACAACACAAACTACATGAAATTGCTGCCACTTTTCAATCTACTCATTTCTCGTTTTTGCCTGTGTGAAGGGATTCCTCGAACCACATCCAGAACTGCCAACCAGAGCTTCGTTTCACTGGTTTTCAAGACTTTCTGACAAGAGCATTGGAAGGCAGATGGGCACTGCCAGAGGCAGAGCTTCGAAGAGGGACACCAACACACCATCATCATGTTCTTTCTGGGGGACAGCTTCTTACTGGTTCCCAACAACTGCTTCCAGATTCCCGCCTCAGCATGATTCTAACTTGATCCTCAACTGAGTTGCTGATGTCAAATATTATCAGCTTCATCAACTGAAATGATGGAAACCCTCTTAATATTCACTCTGGAATAGAGCAAAGACTCACCATGTCACTGACAAAGGTAAGCAATAAAGGGGAGACTTATATAGAACTCTAATGAGCTCTCCTGCCACCTAAGCCTCTATTTTACTGTGACCTGGAGAGTTTAAGTTAAAAACAATAATAATGAATACATAGTAATGCCTCTCATTTGCCATTTTCCTTTATGAATTTTAACCCCTGTGCCTCAATCTGACTTTTTATTACAATAGAGCTAAAGATTGAACAGAGAGATCATTATTTTCTTTTATTTATAGAATCTTATTTTGTTCAAGAAAATCGTCATTTATTATATGTAAGTTTCAAGTTTTGGATTCAGGGCATAAGCTCTCCAGCTGGTATCAGCAGCTGCCACTGATGGTGGCATGTTCTAGCACATAACAATATAATTTTCCAGCTCTGAGTCTCAGTTTGAAAAACCTTGGTGGAGCCTTGAAAAACCAACAAAATTCACACTGGCAAAATGAGTCTATGTGCCAGGGATGCTGCCATAGTCCCACCAGTGAGAACTCAGGGAGGCTCATGAATACATGAGGGGTAGAATATCTGTAGGAGACTCCTGGAAGTTTTCCCAGAGTGGGGAGCCTGGATTCTGCTTTTACCCCAAGGGCTGGGGAACGATCTGAATATGAGCCACTGAGCAAAATCTAAGAAAGCTGGTGTCGCTTGGGACAAGAAGAGCTGGTTTCTGGGAATTCTGTTGGGGGGCCACTTCCTGCTACTCATTATGAGACCTGAAGGGCCACTGGGTTTAGGGATGCCATAGACAGCCCACTGTTGGGATGCCTTGAAGGAACTTTGGTCTTACATTAATCTCTGAACCAGAGTCCTCACTGCAGACCACTTTCTCCTTTGACATCTATAATTGAAAAGTAAGTTCTCCGAGGTCAGGTGAAATGTGGATCAGGAAGTCTTGCCAAAGGTGGAAACTACCACAAATGTGTGGGAACAGAGGTTAGGTAAGATAGAGAAAGGGACAGTGTGCCAATAATTGTTGAAAGTCTATTACAATCCACAACATGTAAGAGAGGGAAGAGAGAAAAAGAGAGAGAGAAAGAGAAAGATAGAAAAGAGATGGAGAACCTGCCACGGAGGCAGGCTAGGGAGGGGAGAGGCTATCAGGGACATTGGTGGTGGGAAATGGGCACTGGTGGAGGGATGGGTGCTTGAACACTGTATGGCTGAAACCCAAACATGAGCATTTTTGTAATTGTCAATAAATAAATAAATTTAAAAAAAGAAATGTAAGTTCTTGAGAACACAGTATCTGAAGCTCTGAGTCATGTTCTCCAGTTAAATAATGCCCCCTGAGCTCTTTGTTTCGTGAAGAAGGACTTTAAGATCTTTTCTTGTCTCTTCATTCATACAGGAGTATGAACAGCTGGCCACCAGATGCAAGGTTCCATCCCTTGGGTTGGACTGGCAGCTAAAATTTGGGATCATTTAATGATCAACATCAGTTTAAGCTGATGCATAACTGCTTCCAAGCTGGATTTTCCATATTATGGAGCATTTAGAGGTAGGATCATGAAAGGCTTCAATGAAAAGATGGTGATGGAGAGAGGGGATAATCGAAAAACATTCCCCAAGAAAAGAAGACTAAAATCAAATCAACCAGTTTTAGGATTTTTAGTTTAGAGCCTTTGTGCCTAGATGAGTAAGCAAATGAAAATAAACATACAAAATTAAGAACATCTTTCATAGCATACTTCAAAGCAAGTCCCAAACCACTATACATTTCAAGTTTTTCTACCACTGATCAAACATGTATCTAGGGCACAGTAAAAAGAAGACAACTCAAGAACCCATCCGAACACCAATAACTTATCATAATGTTACCTTCATTTTATAGCACTGTATTTTCTGAAGAAGATATGCAAACTGGTAGGAATAGTCTGAATTTCAAAGATAAATACATAAATTATTTTTAAAAAATTTAAATAAGCTTTATCTTGTTACGACTAAATGGTCAAAGGAATCAGTGAAAAATACTTCAATAAAATAAAATTTGTGAAAATCTCACCATGGGATCATTAAATCATTGTCTGAACTGTTTCCTGCCAGGATTGATTCCTGAGCCATCAAGTGTGCCCCTGAAACCCACAAAAACACAAACAAACCAAAACAAACAAAAGCACTTAAGCCTTTTCACCTTGTTTTGGGGTCTCGAAATTGCTTGGGAACTGTGGGAACTGCTTGGGAGCTCCCATAAAGATCCAAAACTCAACATACCATAAGACATAGGGGTCAACTCTGTCAAGACATGAAGAACTGACAATGCTGGTTACAGCCAAGATTGGTAGAATGACCCAATCAATCCCAAGATTCACGAATATAGTTGCTGTGTCCTTTTTAAGACACCCAGTCCCTTTTCTAATACAGAACTAGCAAAAAAAGGCTTATCCTCATTGGAGATTGCTGTGAAGTAAACATCCTATCTTCATATATTGAAGTGCTGCCATTGATATAATGGTATACAGAGATGGAAGCTTTTGAATATAATTGGGCTCAGATGTCATGAGGGGTGGGATGGTGCCCTTTGAAAAGAGACACTAAACCTTTTATTCTCTCTGCCATGAGTAAAGAAAGAGAAAATAGCTACCTAAGAGTCAGGAAAAGCTCTTCCCTGACAAAGTCTCATACATTGTCCTCCAAAACTGTGATAATTAATAAATGTATATCATAAAACCTCCATGAAGTTATAATATTTTGCTATGACAAATAAAGTAAGTGACTGAGCTTCCATGTATATACATATGTACATATATATGCATATATACATATATACGTATATATACATATATAGGCATACATATGGCAATATACAAAGGAAGGCTAGGCATTTCCTTTTGGATATATATAGTTATATATTATATGTATATATCAACTATCATCCAAACTTATTTTATTGTTGCATTCCTTTCCAAGGAACAGTCCAGAATATGGTACCACAGACAAAATTCCAAGGAACCACTGAGTACATAAATTTTCATATAAGGGCCTCACATGCCAGATTTTTTAGAAATGAAATTTTTAAAAAACAAATCAGGATATGATGCAATGTTTGGGGAAACATTAGAAGGGGTAGAAGCCATGACACATGTTTAAAACCATGACAACCTGAAAGGATTGTTATCCTGATGACAGTATTGTATAACTCAGGCAGAGTGGGCTTAGGGGAAAACAGTTTCCCTTTAGAGTTATTAAACCTAAGGGGATTTTTTTGCATAAAGTAAGATTCTATGGGCATTGGAAAATAAACAAGAGTGAGGCCAGGGGTGAGGTTAGACCAGCAAAAAAAACTTGAAATACAAATAATGAACTCATATGAAAGAAAATCCTTCAGTAGGAAGATAAGCCAGGGTCAGGAGTGGTGTCTCTACATGCTGCGATAGGTAACCATGTGGACAGAAGCCATAGGGCAAAGAAAATTACTTCTTCAGGCCAAAAGCAGAGTTGAGACTGTAACTCAAACCACTGATTTCTTGGTAACCGTACCACCATGCCCATGAGTCACTGAGCCATTAATTAGATATTGGTTCACTCGAGGGCAACCAAGCAAGAGGAAAACCTAATTGAAATCATATTGCATGAAGAACAGTTGAGAAGGCCAAAACCATTGAATTTGGAAACCAGGAAAACTAAGTTGAGGGAGGTAGAAGGCTAGGAGTTGCCTTTGGATACCATAAAGGCTCTGAGATATTTAAAATGAAATGAGACTACAGCTACTTAGAGAATTCTTCTACGCTTAGTAAAGTGGGGGCACCTTTGCCTGAGAGCTCCCTAGTGGAGATGGAATTGGTCCTGCAAAGCTCATTTGACATAGAAAGTGAATTTGAACTCTCTCCAGTGTTCTTCCAAATCTACAAATATATCATCTTTTTTTTAGTTTTGACTGATTGCCATTAATTAATTAATTGATCTACTACCCTAAAGCAACAAGAAAGCAAAAGTGGGGCCTTCAGATTTGCCTACCATGACAAAAATCTGTGGAAGGTGAGTCCGAGGCTTTAAACTCAAAGAAAAGCATCTCCTATGCTAAGCTCCCAGCAGGCATCCAAACATTTTCTGAACATTTGGAGAAGGGTCAGTGACCCTTGAGTGGCTTCCCTTTGAGCCTGCATGGAATCATTTTTACCAATCTCAATAAAGAACATTTCATTGGCATACCGTCTTCAACCTTAAATGGTGTCTTCCAAGAGGAAAGGAAACTTTCCTTGCTCTTTTGGACTCTCCTTGGATGTCATCAATGCTGACTGAAGGAACCCAACAAAGTGCTTTAGCATTAAATGAGTTGAGGTAGTGAAGACAGGTGATGTAGATTCAAATCCCAAATTTTTTACATAGTCTGTGTGACCTTGGTGTTGTCACTTAACCCGCCTAAATAAACTTTAGCTTCCCCATCTATGACACTTTAGTTTCCCCATCTGCAAAGTTGATGCTAAGATTATTTAGCATCAACTTTGTAGGACTATTCAAAGTATAAAATGAATTATATTAATATAATGCAATATATAACATAAATATTATATATAATATAATGTATATCAATATTATAATATATCAATAAAATGAATTCTGTTAAGTGAATACACTTACAGAATGTTTAATGAATAGATAATGTTCAACTAGTATTTTTTTCTTTTTTGGCTTTTTGGCTCATACTTGGTGACACTCAGGAGTTACTCCTGGTTCTTTGCTCAGGAATTACTCAGGCAGAGCTCAGAGGACCATATTGGGATGCTGGGGATCAAACCAGGTTGTCTGTGTGCAAGGCAAATGCCCTCCCGCTGTGCTATTGCTCTGGCCCCAATGGTCAACTAGTGTTTGTAATTATTGGAACATTTAAAATTACAATAAATGGGGGGCCGGAGCGATAGCCCAGCGGGTAGGGTATTTGCCTTGCACGCAGCCGGCCTCATGCCGGCCCAGGTTCGATCCCCGGCATCCCATATGGTCCCCGAGCACTGCCAGGAGTAATTCCTGAGTGCAGAGCCAGGAGAAACCCCTGAGCATTGCCGGGTGTGACCCAAAAAAGCAAAAATAATAATAATAATAATAATAATAAATAAAAAATAATAAAATTACAATAAATGAAAGGTCTAGTTCAATGATACTTGGAAGTGACCACTCTGGACAAGAACTCAGTGATGAAATTAGGTAAAGAGATACACAGGATAACTTCTCAGTACATGTATTGCAAACTATAATGCCCAGAAGGAATGAGAGAGAAAGAGAGAGAGAGAGAGAGAGAGAGAGAGAGAGAGGGGAAAAATGCCTGCCATAGAGGCAGGTTGGGGCAAGATAGGGGGGGAGGAAGGTGGGGATGGTGTTGGGAGGGAAACTAGGGACATTGGTGGTAGAAAATGTGCAATGATGAAGGGATGGGTATTGGAACATCGTATTACTGAAACTCAATCATGAACAATCTTGCAGCTGTGTATCTCATGGTGATTCAATTACAAAAGAATAAAAACAATAAAAAACACAAGAACTTCTACCACATCATTAAAAAAGATTAACACTGTTTTAACCATATTGTCTAAACTATAATAAAAGCTACCATCTTGACCATAAAAGGTCTATTTTTAGAGCTTATGAAATATAGGAAGCCATTTATCTAGTAGTGTGCAACATATGTAAGGCATAAAAACATGCATTTTTGTAACTGATTTGTGAAAGTCAAAGTCAGTAGGAAAAACATACCCAAGTAAAAGTGATTTAGTATGCAACTAGATTAATGAGTTATTTACCTCAATTCTATTAGGATCACCCCAAATCAATCAATGTCAAGATGTTTTGCTTTGTATACAGACTAGAGTAAGTGTTTGGGCAAGGGAGAAGACAATAGCTAAAACAAATTAAGGAGCGTATTTAACCGGCAACTTGGGATTTATAACATCCTTTATTCCTTGGTTTGTGAAATATGACATCATTGCATTTAAAAATTTACTTTTTAAAATGAATATATTTTTTAAGGAAAAGAAGCAACATTTATTCTGTCACTCACTTTTCTATGGCTTCTAATTTAGCCTGTTAGGGCAACATTGATAAAATGTAAATTTACAGAAGTACTTGCTACAGGCATTTAGCTGTATTAGTGTTGCAAGTGCAGGAAAAAGGGAATCTATGGTTCATATAAAAATAGTCCACTTGAGAGAGAGAGAAAGAGATAGAGAAAGAGAGAGAGAGAAGAGGTAAAGTGTCTGCAAGGCACAGAGGCAGGCTAGGGGAGGGGAAAGGAAATTGGGGACATTAGTGGTGGGAAATGTGTGCTGGTAGAGGGATGGGTTCTGGAACACTAAAAAGACTGAAACCCAATCATGAACAGCTTTGTAATTGTCTGTCTCATTGTGGAATAATCACTTGTATCACTTGTCTTCCCATTGTTCATCGATTTGCTTAAGCAGGCACCAGTAACATCTCCATATATCCTGTCACGTGCTAGTGTAGCCCAAGGGCATCTGCTTGCTCCAGGAACATGAAGAGCCTCAAACCATTCCTTCAGATCATGGGAATGAGGTCTTTAATTGTTACTGGTTTTTGGTATATCAGATATGACATGGGTAGCTTGCCAGGCTCTGCCGTGTGGGTGGGATACTCTTGTAGTAGCCTCTTATCTCGTGCATTTATTGATGAATTGCATGGCCGAAAAGCAGCCAGCTGAAAAGCAGCCACACAAGATGAGGAAAGATAGGCTTTTCTGCTAGGTGGAGCTCTAACAAGCTGTGGAGTCCAGATGTTGAAAATGGCGGCCCTCGTGGTGTGGGAGTTCCTCTGGCTTCTTGTGAGGCTCTGCTAGGATGGTGGGCCAGGGCTAAAAGCCCAGAAAATCATGATCATGGTATCTCCCCTGCCAGGTAAGTATAACAAAAGCCCAGATCCAGACAGATTCACCAGTGAATTCTTCCAAACCTTTAAAGAGGACCTACTCCTAGTCCTTTTCAATTCTTCAAGGAAACTGAATAAACAAACATTCCCAAATAACTTCGACGAGGCACATATCACCCTGATACCCAAATCAGACAGAGATGTCACAAGAAAAGGAAAAATACAGACCATTCTCCCTGTTGAACAAATATGCTAAGATATTCAACAAAATACTAGCAAATAGAATCCAAAGACTTATCAAAAAGATTATACACCATTATCAAGTAAGATTCATCCCAGGATGATTCATCCAAGGAATGCATAGATGGTTCAACATCCACAAGTCAATAAACATAACACATTATATCAATAGGAGAAAAAACAAAAACCCATATGATCATATCAATAGATGCAGAGAAAGCATTTGAAAAGATCCAACACCCATTCATAATAAAAAAACTCTCCATAAAGTGGGAATTGAAGGAACTTTCCTCAATAGAGTCAAAGTCATCTACTCTAAGCCCACAGTGAGCATCTTTTTCAATAGGGAAAAACTGAAAAGCTTCCCTCTAAGATTGGGGACAAGACAAGGTTGCTCACTCTTACCACTTCTACTCTGTATAGTACTGGAAGTACTAACCATAGCAATCAGAAAGAAAAGGACATTAAGGGCATGCAGATAGGAAAGGAAGAAGTCAATCTGTCACTATTTGCTCTAGGTATAATATATGATATCTCTATATGATATACCTAGAGAACCCTAAACTCTACCAAAAAGCTCCTAGAAACAATAGATACCTATAATAGAGTGGCAGGGTACAAAATCAATACCCAAAAGTTAATGGCTTTCCAATATGCAAATAATGAAAGAGAAGAAAGGAATATTTTTTTAAGTATTTTATTATACCACCGTGAGATATACAAATAAAAAAGATATACAATTAAAAAGTTCATGTTTGGGTTTTGGTCATACAGTGTTTCAGCACCCGTCCCTCCACCAGTGCCCATCTCCCACCACCAACATCCCTGGTTCCCTCCCCCTTCCCCAGCCCTGCTCCATGGCAGGTTCTTTATTTCTTTCCCTTTCTCTCTCTTTCTCTTTTCCTTCCCTTCCAGACTATGGATTACAGAACATACATTAAAAGGTTGTCATGTGAATCCTTTTGCCTCTATTTAATGCTCAGTTCTAGGTTGGCATTAGTACCCTCGACTATTATTAGCACCCTGTTCCATTTTCTGTCTTACCTAAACTCTGACTCCCACACGTTTGTGATAATTTCCACCTTTGACAAGACCTCCTGATATATGTTTCACTTGACCTTGGATATTGGTATCATAATATGTACATATATATTTATGCCATGCAAATAAATGCAGTCATTCTGTATCTGTCTCTCCCTTCTGGCTAATTTCGCTCAACATAATCTTCTCCATGTCCATCCATTTATAGACAAATTTTATAACTTCATTTTTCCTAACAGCTGCATAGTATTCCATTGTGTAGATGTACCAAAGCTTCTTTATCCAGTCATCGATTTTCGGGCACTCTGGTTGCTTCCAGATTCTGGCTATTGTGAATAATGCTGCTATGAACATAAAAGTAGGGATGGTGTTTCCGCTGCGCATTTTTGGTTTCCCAGAGTAGATTCCCAGGAGTGGTATGGCTGGGTCAAATGGGAGTTCAATTTCCAGTCTTTGGAGGAAAGTCCATATTGTTTTCCAGAAAGGCTGTACCAGCCGGCATTCCCACCAACAATGGATGAGTGTCCCCTTTTCCCCACATCCACGCCAGCACTTGTTGTTCTTGCTCTTTTGAATATGTGCCAGTCTCTGTGGTGTAAAGTGGTATCTCATTGTTGTTTTGATTTGCATCTCTCTGATGATTAGTGATGATGAGCATTTTTTCATATGTTTTTTGGCCATTCGAATTTCTTCCTTGCTGAAGTTTCTGTTCATTTCTTCTCCCCCATTTTTTGATGGGGTTGTTTGTTTTCTTCCTGTAAAGTTCTACCAGTGCCTGATATATCCTGGATATTAACCCCTTATCAGATGGGTATTGGGTGAATATTCTTTCCCATTCTGTGGACTGCCTTTGTATCTTAGTCACTGTTTCTTTTGAGGTGCAGAAGCTTTTTAGTTTCATGTAGTCCCATATGTTTATCTTTTCTTCCAGTTGCTTTGTTAGTGATGTTTCACCTTTGAAGATGCCTTTAGCTTCAATGTCGTGGAGGGTTTTTCCTATATTTTGAGAAGAAAGGAATATTAAAGAAACAATCCCATTCACTACTGTGCCACAGAAAATCAAATACCTAGGAATCAGTTTGACTAAGAATATAAAATATCTGTACAAAGAAAACTAAAAAATGTTGATTCAAGAAATAAAAGAGGACCTAAGGAAATGGAGACATATTCCCTGCTCATAGATTGGGGGAATTCACATTGTCAAAATAATAATATTCCCTAGAGCTTTATACAGATTCAAAATGGTCCCTATAAGGACACCCATGACATTCTTCAAAGAAATTGACCAAACACTCTTGAAATTTGTATAGAATAATAAGTCCCCAAGAATAGCTAAAGGCATCCTTGGGAAAAAGAAGATGAGAGGTATCACTTTCCCCAACTTCAAACTCTGCTACAAAGCAGTAGTAATTAAAACGCCATGGTATAGAGACAGACCTATAGACCTATGGAATAGAACTGAATATCCCGACATATACTCTCTAATATTTGATCGCTTAATCTTTTAGAAAGGGGCAAAACATATCAAGTGGAGCAAAGAAAGCCTCTTCAACACGTGGTGCTAGGAAAACTGGACAGCTAATGTAAAAAAACTGAACTTAAACCTTCTTCTAACACCGTGCACAAAAGTCAGATCAAAATAGATCAAAGATCTTTTTTGTGTGTGTGTTTTTTGGGTTACACCCAACAATGCTCAGGGGTTACTCCTGGCTCCGTGCTCAATAATTACTCCTGGCAGTGCTTGGGGGACCATATGGGATGCCGGGATTGAACCCAGGTTGGCTGCATGCAAGGCAAACACCCTACCTGTTGGACTATCTATCTATCACTTCAGTCCCTGGATCAAAGATCTCAATAATAAAATTTGAAAATAAAATAAAAAATGTTAACAATAAAAAATAAACTGACAAGTTGGGGAAAAAAGGAAATTATAATGACTGGGAAGGGAAAGCAGATAATCCCAGACTAATTTCAGGACAATGCATGAAGTAGACTTTGATTTTTTTTAAATATAAACTCAAAGAAATGACAATCACTTCGTTATATAAAGTCTAGAATAAAAATATTGAATATTTATATACTCTTATAGAAAAACAATACACTGTTAACCTCTAAAAAATAACTTCGTGTGATGGGAAGTTTTTTTTTCTTTTTTGGGTCACACCCGGCAATGCTCAGGGGTTACTCCTGGCTCTGCACTCAGGGATTACTCCTGGCGGTGCCCAGGGGACCATATGGGATGCCGGGATTGAACCAGGGTCGGCAGCATGCATGGCAAACGCCCTACCTGCTGGACTATCGCTCCGGTCCCGGGATGGGAAGTTTTTATTATGTCAGGAAGCCCCTCTGTCCCGCATCCTTTGTATGCGCCATCTCATTTAATATTCCAAGAATCTCTTAAGGCAGTGCCTATCTGCATTAGAGTGATTGGCACTGCTTAACACTGACAACCCCCTGAACTAAGTTTGTGTGTGTGTGTGTGTGTATTTAGTGGAGTCCCAAAAGTTTTGTATGTCTTTCACGTCAGAACCTCTCAAGAGTAGCAACCTTCAAAGGCATTCCTAGGAGTTTAGAGTTCCTTCCTTTTATAGAATTCCAATTTCTGAGTCCTCTAAGTCCTGTTATATAGACAAGAAAGAAAAAAATGTGGTGTAGGCCACAATTCCTAACAACCTCAGGTTAAAATGAGCACCTCTGGGACTTCCGTTGAGTCCCACTGAAGTCAGTCATGCGGAAAAGGGTGCAAGGGAACCTGGGAAATGGTGAGGAATATGTAGCCACTGGTGGGCACTAAAATATGCATCTCGGTTTGCTCTTTGGGGCAGCAAATATCTCTTTCCTTCCCTCATCCCAATCACGAACACACTTAGCCTTCACCCAAAAGAAACACTTCAAATTCCCTCAGCCATGGCAACCAAGCTCAACATCTGAAAATTCTGCACTGAGAGAAGTTTTTTTTTGTCTTCAGTCAGGATGTGACGATTTTTTCCTTGATTAAAACACGGTGATTTACAGTTTTCTTCACAGTACAGTCGTCACAAGCATTCATTGTTAACACCAGCCCCACCACGAGTGTGCCCCTCTGCTACCAAAGGCTGCCATCCCCCACCCACTCCTTATCCTTGCACCAGCTTTCATAGATGGCTGCAACCACATTGATCATTGCAACATACATATGGGAAAGGTCCAGGCAAAGACCTGAACCTAAACTGGGTGGTTTTGTTAACCTGGCATGCGGCCACTTGATGGCTCACCACAGGAAGAAGCTATAGTAGTTGTACCTCTGGTCATTCTTCCCAGAGTTACTGATGAGTCCTGGTTCATGGTCGGTTGTGAATGGCATCTGCGTAACTCATAGTCACACCCACTTTGTCACTGGAGGTGGGAAGGATAAGAGGAGGGACCTCAATTCCCATTCCAGGCCCTGCTGGTGCGTCCACAGCAACTCATGTGTTTGCTGGCCCTAGAAGTGATAATGAAGCTGGCTAGGGATGGAACCAGTTTTTCCCTCTTGCTGCTTCATGGGACACTCTCTGCAGGAAGGAACCATAGGAGCTGTGCATCTGGTCATTCTCTCAGGTTACTGATCAGTTCTGGTAACTGGTCGCTTGTAAATGACATCTGCAAGGCTTGTAGTCATGCCCACTGGGCTATCGAGGTGGAGGGGATGAGGGAAGGGCCTCAATCCCCACTCCAAGCCCATTGGCACCCCCACAGTAGCCCATGTGTTTGCTGGTCCTAGAAAGTGATGATGAAACTGACCAGGGACAGAGCCAGTTTCCCCCTCTCTTTGCTTCCTGGGCATCTCTCTGCAGGAAGGAGCACTGCTTTAAGGTTCAAGAGAGACTGGAAGCCTAATCAAAGATATAAATCTGTAGGCTACTTGACAGGACCTTTCTTGTAGTCACCTTCATTTTACAAAACTGCATAGCACGGTCAGTTTCTGACAAATACACAGTGAGCGTCAACATCTTGTGATGTCTGTTTTGTGGCAACGACTTTTGAAGAGGTGTAAAGCAGCACTCCTGCCAGTAGTTGGGTAGAACTGTGATCTCACGACTTTATCATCTCTTGCGGTTTTCCATCTTTCTTCCCTTCATCCCTATTTTATTTTGGAACACAAAAGTGAACTGAAGCTAAGTTTAGATTTCTTGGGGGAGGGGGTGAAGTGGAGGAGTGGAACCTTTTAGATCTTGTTCTCTAAATCATAATCACCTGAGGTCTACACTTTGTCCAGACACAATGGGTGGACTGAGAGTGCGTTTTCAACTTTGCTCGGCATAGTTTTTGCTCACTTCACTACTTTGACTGTTTATGCAATTAGAAAATAAGATGCTAGGTACAAGGAGAGAAGTCCTTTGAGAGCCCTGAAATATCTGTGCAGGCAAAAGTTATTTTGGGCCTAGGTAAATCTATTAGGGCTTACTAGGTAGGAGGTTGTTGCAGTACACTACTGCCCAGAGCCTCTCCACCTGGCCTGGAGTAACCTCCTGCAGGCCATTTTGTAGATAGGAGGGGAACAGTTCAAATGTGGCAGTATATCTTACCATGTATTCTATGCTGGCTGGTATAAATATTTCCCTTATGCTGCCACAATATTCATGGGACTATCTAGATCATACCAGTATATTCACCTGGCCATGTTGGATCTCTAAGTAATTAGACCAGAGAAAAATGCTGTTTGCTTTCAAGCAAGCAAGCACAGCTCTCTAAAAATCTAAAGGGTAATATACAAAACAACTTGAAGTAAAGATGAGAATCTTATGAAGGCTTGGAGAAATTTATACCTGGCTATAGAATATTCTTTGATACAGATGCATGCCTTTGTATTCTGAGATACAGTTCATCTCAGATGCCCCTCCTCCACTCTGCTCTGCAGGGCACTTCCAAGGCAGATCTTGGCTGGGCAGCATTAACATCTCTAAGGGCCTAGGTGAGATCCTGGGAGAAATTACCTGAGGGAATTGACCCTGATGGCTTTTGGTTGGGGTGGGTTGTCTGTTTGAAGGAATATAAAACTGTAACCTGCTTTCTTTCTCTCTTCTTTGGCCCCTTTTGCCTTTTGCCTCTTCGTCCCTCACTTCTCTGTTCTCCCTGCTGGGCCTTAACACGTGGTAGTGGCCATCATGGCCTAGAATTCTAAACCCATACCTAGTCAGTACCCTGCTAGAAACCTAAGTCCAGGGTTTTCCTGTGACGGAATTGTGTGCCAGAACCTGTGGAAATAAAGCATTTTGAAACTTTGCTGGATTCCCACGTCTTTCTCCCTCCGCTGCCTGCCAATCCCCTGGGGCAGAAGAGGGATCCCTGACCCTGCTCTGCTCTGACTTTTTTGGGGCACACAGCTGAACCCCCAACAGGAGGTATCCCCAAGGCACAGCAGGATTCCCCCAGAGGAGCTGGAACACAGAGCACCCACCCTCTCCGTCACTGACCAGTACCCAGGTGGAGCAGGGTGGAGGGGCAAGAGGGCAGGATGTGACAATTTTGATCTAGCTACTGGTGAGCTGAAAAGAAAGTAGTCTGTGACAAAAAGAAAACAAGCTCTCCCTCCCTTTCTTTCCCTCTTCCTCTGCATGTATGTGTGTCCTCCTCTCTATCACACACAAATATATACACACAATATTAGTGTGATGGACACACACACAAAAAATCCCGTCCACAAAAGAAATATACAAAAGAACTATGGTGATCCTAGGTATAGCATCTGGACAGATTGACACGATTTAAGGCTGAGGTATGACATCTCAGCCTTAAAGGTGTGGAAAGCACTGGAAGGGCCTTGATCTGCCCTTTAGGGGCCTCCCATGGCCATCAGTTCTTCCCCTACTCATTACTCTCCTTGGCCACCTCTAAAGGGTCTATGTTGCCAAAAATTCACCTACAGCTCATGGAATAAATGGTTTTCAGTCTTTAAAGACATTTTTAGTACATGCTTATGGTTATTTTAGTGATATCTCTCAAAAAACAAGTAGGCTTTTGTGTGCAGTGCAAGTTATGTACTAGCTCATTTTTCCTGTACTATTTGTAATGTAAGAGAAATAAAAGCCTGTTAAGCAATTTCTTCTCTGAGCTTATTGCATTCTTAAAATTTGAACAAGTACAGTCAATAGTAGCCAACACATACAACTGTGCTCAGCCCATTCTCAAGGACCAGAGCTAAAAGTGGAGGTGGCACATATAAATCTCCAAGATTCAGGTGTCAGTGTCACCCAATGTGACACATATAACTCTCCAAGATCCAGGTGTTAGTGTCACCTGATGTTCTACAGTTGCAACGAATATCATTCACCTTTCCAACCGTGGGTCAGTGTCCTTGCTATCCATCAGCTGACTGTTAAGTCCACACTGCAGGATTTAATAAAACATGACTTTTTTTTTTTGCTTTCAGTACAGCAATATCCCAGGTTTACTGATTTTGGTATTGAGGGACTCAAGCTACCAATTATGATAAATCAGTGACTCAAAATTTAAGTACTGCTGTTAATGAGAAAGTAGATTTTCCTGTGTTTGTGCATTCTTGAGAATTATTTGAAAGATTTGCATATAAAACTCGGAAGCTCAGTGTGCTAACAATTGTCGAGGGTACTAATACCAACCTAGAACTGAGCATTAAATACAGGCAAAAAGATACACATGACAACCCTTTAATGTATGTTCTGTAATTCATAGTCTGGAAGGGAAGGAAAAGAGAAAGAGAGAAAGGGAAAGAAATAAAGAACCTGCCATGGAGGTGGGCTGGGGGAGGGGGAGGGAACCGGGGACGTTGGTGGTGGGAGATGGGCACTGGTGGAGGGATGGGTGCTGGAACACTGTATGATCAAAACCCAAATATGAACTTTTTAATTGTATATCTTTGTAATTGTAAAAAAAAAGCTTAAATTAAAAAAATGGAAAAAAACCTCGGAAGTAAAGTTATTTTATTGTAAAGATGGTTCCAGGTCCCTCCCCAGATGTCTAGGCCTCTCTGTTACCCACAGACGATGTCCTCGACCTATCCCTAATGCTGCCCGATTCAGTGTACGACTTCCCTGTCCTGTCCCACATAGTCTACTCTACTCCCATGAACAATGGCCAGGTCCTGTTCCTGTGCTGCTCTCTCTATCCTGTGCATGCTTTTCCTGCTTCCTAGTCCCTGCCTGTAACCTGGACCTCCAAGTCCAACCTGTCCTGTGCTATCCTGGGTATCCAAGTCCTATCTGAACCCAAGGCCTCCAAGCTAACCTTCACCTCTATCATCCCTTGCCAGACCTCCTGTGGCCTAACTATAGTAGGCCCTTTATCTGGCCATGCCGCCCTACCTGATCCAGAGAGTGAGAAAAGGAGCTGGCAAGAGAGAGGGGGTGGGGTGGGTGGGGAGCCTGCAAAGAGCAGCCTTCTAGAGAGAGAGAGAGAGAAAGAGAGAGAGAGAGAGAGAGAGAGAGAGAGAGAGAGAGAGAAAGAGAAGGAGAGCCTGGGGTTCCTTTTTCAAATCCCATCCCCCAGGCATTACCTTTCTGATTGGCTACTTGTTCTATGGGTGTGATAATTGATGTTCCCCACTAACTCCAGCTGTATCACTGCTAAGAATCGGCTACATGGTGAGGTGCTTACTGAATGTTTGTTGAAAAACTGCATATTACGGATCTATAAGAAGTGTTCTGTAATCATATTTGTTCTTCCTCTTTCACAATTAAGGAAACCAGTGTGTATAGAAAGGAGCACAGTGACAGTCACACAGCTGTGTCCAACTCTGTCCTCGGAGCTCCAGACACCTCCTCAGTAGCAGTCAGAGCAGAAGCAAACTCCATCCTTTTACCTCTGCTGTTAGAGCAAAATCACCTGAAATCTTCCCATCTCCTCACAGATTTAGATTCTCTCTCTCTCTCTCTCTCTCTCTCTCTCTCTCTCTGTCTGTCTGTCTCTCCCTCTGTGTCTCTCTCTGTGTCTCTCTGTCTCTCTCTGCACTTATCCAATCTGACGTTTATTCCTCTGCCCATAGCATAACTGTAATGTTAAGTGATTCAAAAACCATACCAGAAAATGATTGTTTGAAATTAACAAATGAGTTTTTTGGGGGGTCTTGTAACTTGAGAGTATAAGTTTATATTGTGCGTATCCTTAATAGATGCTGCCTGTGTGAGCATTTCTAGTAATAACAGAAAAACCCTACAGTTTATTTATTTAATGGATGTTTCCTATTTCACTTAGGGAGTTCTGTTTTATCACAACTAATTCTGGCACAAGAGCACATTGTCCTATGTGGGCTATCTGGACATGTTTTGACATATAATGTTCCCTAGTGAAAACATACAAGCAAATCAAAATGATCAGAACTTGCTGATGTGTCTAAACCTCTGCAATATTTTATACATTAAGTGGTCAGATAGCACAATTTATCTGTCAGGCACCATAAAAATCTGTTTTAAGTTATACTATTTAAAAACTGTAAAATTATAAATATCACTTCAGTTGACCTATATTTAAAAGTCTACACTTAAAAGACTACACTTAAATTTAAATTTGTGTGTGTATCTTTTAAAGGACAGAGATAAAGATTGCGGAGTTGGAGGGTTGGAAATAACTAAATTTGTAACAATTACTGGCCATTAATTTTAATCTTTGCAGACTAAATATTAAAACTTTTTTTCTGCTACATGATCAGATTGCCCAAATTAGTGCTTTCTCAAGTTTGTGATATTCATATATAGAAAAAGTTTATATAAAATCTGTGCAAACAAATCCTTGTATATAATTTCTCCTATGGGAACAATATGCACGAATTTTTAATTTTCCAATAGACAGGTTGGAAGCTGTGTGAGGAGTCACCACGCTCACAAGTTTGATGTTGAAGTGTAATTTCACAGTTACTTACTGTTGTGCGATGGAGAGAGATATAAGTTTTCCTACTCAAGCATTGATTTTGCTTCCAGGGAAGCGATGCCGTTTTGTCTCAAGGCAACACTTTTTTTTTTTTATCAAGGCAACACTTTAAAAGGCAAAAGCAACTTGAGGGACACAGAGAGAAGAGCAACAGATGAAAGAGAGAAACACAACTATTTGGACACCGGAAACTTTTGCTCCTCATTCAGTCTGGGGCTTGCTAAAGAACGACACCAGCTCCTGACGAGAGTATAGATTAAGCCCTTTGAAATGTGAGTATTATGGGAAGGATCACAGTTGCTTTAAATTATAAAGTTGGCCAGTGCCTGGGAGGAGCAGGAGATTGTTTCGGCTGCAGAAGACGGTGGCAGCCCTCGGAAAGATAGCACGAACTCCCGGCTTCAAACATTTTCTCATGCTCAGCCGAGCACTCGATTTTTCATCAAGTTCTTTTCTTGGATTGTTTTGAAGCAACCTTGAAGACGCAAACCATATTTCTGCTTTAAATTTTTTTTGAAGGTTTCTAAATTCATGGGACAGCCAAAACCAGAAAGCTTCATGCTCGGGGAAAAAGTTTGACATCTTTGCCTAGAAAAGGTGAGTACTATTCTCTCTGTTGATTCTCTCTGTCTCTTTCTCTCTCTCTCTCTCTCTCTCTCTCTCTCTCTCTCTCTCTGTCCCTCTCTCTCCACCTTTGACAAAAATATTAAATATTTACTTTAAGAACTTAAAACAGCTACTTGTAAAAAAATGCCTTGTAGAACGTAGGTCAACAACTTCTAAATCAGAGGTTGGAAACCCTCAGCGGCAATACTTTTCACTACTTTCTATTCCGCTAGATCTATGAGCCTCTGTGAACTAACTATCTTTGACTTTATGAAAAATGTCATTATTGTTAGAAACTGTGTGCAGGTCTATTAAACCTCCCATGGACTGTGCCTGGTATTCACCAGTGTGGTAATGGGCTACTTTATTGCTGAAGTTAGAGTCTCTCTGTTTTGCTCTCCTGACAGGCAAACTGGACTTCCGGACTTTTTATTTACTCTGAAATAAAATTCCCAGGAGAAGATTTTAATATCATTCCCTCCCCTATTTTTTCAACATGGTTCCTATAATTCTCATAAATTCGTTTGGCAGAATATGATTCTCAAAGTGAAATAAATCATTTGGTTTTTGCTGTGAAACAACCAAGAGAATGTTATAGAGATTAGGTCCTGTGCAGAGGGAAAGGCAGTTCAAATCTGTGTCTGCTAATTAAGTCACGTTGCCTGGATGGACACTGCCTTGTGCTTCAGAGGGAGAAATTGCCTTCTTGGCAGGACCTGATGCTGCGATCAGAAGCCACTTGTGGTTTTAGGTGGAGGTGTGCATGAGTGTGAGCTGTGATGCTCCCATTTCCCTGAGGTTTGTTATCTGGGTTTTCTGCCCCAGCAGAGCTCCAGGTGCAAAACACTAGCTATCCACAGAGATTTGCAAATTCATCCTGCTCACTACTCTAGCAGAGCTACATCCATTAATCCAGGAAAACCTAAATACTCCTGACAGAGTTTTTTTTTAAGCCTTATGGGTTTGAACGAGTGTAAGTGGTTTGGGAAGTCTAGCTGTCTGGCCTCGGTTAGCAAAATCCACTGCTACAGAAACACGGCACATACATACTCTCTGGGAGAGACTGCACAGTGAACTACATATGGGTTCCAAAGGCCTCTGGCTGGTCTTGTACTACTAGCTGCTGCTCTGGTAGTGTGTGTGCTACAATTTTCTGGAATTTTCTGGAATGTTGGGTCAAATTCTAATGGCGTAAAGCGGATGATGGTGACTTCTACCTGTGTTGGTCTTAGTGAAAGGAGAGAGTGGCTCAGAGACAGGCCTAACCGGTGGGAAGGGAGAGAGGGCGATCCCGTGAGCACAGGGCAAGATGCTTAGGAGAAACCGTTACTTCTCCATTCATCTTTGCTAATAGAGGCCGTGTGGGTCCCCTGCCTGCCAACTTGTCCTCCTGGATGCCTGCAGGCACACGTAAGCTAGACAGAGGGAGCCACAAGTAGGCTGTGTAATCACCGGTTCTTCCTCCTCATCTCTCGGCCCATTCCCAAACTAGACCGGGATGCCCCCACCCTATTAGAGGGGTCTCCAAGACCCCACCCCATGACTTCATCTCAGACAGCGGGAGAGCTGGGACGGCCAGTGATTTCAGGGCGCCTGAGTGTACTCCAGGGACGGTGCGGCCAAGGCATGCGCAGTGACTGCTGGGGAGAGGCGGGGGTGGGGGTACTGTTCCATCACGGGGTTCCCAACTAGGCTCGCGACATTATTGCTGGAAACCGCATCCGCCAGGCCCCACCTCTGGGTCTGAGGAGGCCCCGAAGAGGGCGACAACAGGAAGGCGATTCGGGCTGCTAGTGAAGCCCCAATCCAGCTGGTTCAGGGGAGGCCCTGCCACTGAGGGGCTTTATAATGCAACCTGGAGAGCATCCTGGAAATGACAGGTCAGGATCGTCCCCAAAAGGACATTGATGAAAAATGCTTGGGTGACCTAAAAAGAGCCTTTCACCTCCACCTCTGAAAGGTTGGGAGAGACAAGTTCTGTGAGTGAAGAAGAGGAGTAGGGAGGATAGGGTTAATTTATTGAAGTGTCAAGGAGGGAGGCCTCGGCACCTGCCAGGTGGGTTCTGGGCTTGAACCAGGCAGTGTGAGGTCACAGGCTATGTGCCCAGCCTCACACTCAGGCCTCAGGTCCTGGGGGGCTGAGAAAGAGACACTGTGGTAATTCAATAATGCTCATATGTGTCCACTCTCTGGCTATACTAAAACTCTTTACCAAATGGTAAAGCCAGCACAATTTTGCCAAGTACTCTGAGGAATAAGCTGTGAACCCTGAGACACCCTTTGGGAAGTGTAGCCTAACACCCCCAGTCTACTTGACACTAGGAGAACAGCCCTGGTAAGTGTCCACAGCACCCTGCCTGGTCACTAGCTCTGCTCCCTCTGGCCTTGCGCCTGACTTTACACTTCCTTCCTCCAGGTTCGTATTCTAATTCCACTCTATGGGGACCCTTTTATGGTATCAGTAGGTCAACTTGCAAAACCACCCGTTTGGTTCTGGGCATATGCTCACTTTGCTATTGGGTCTCTTGTTGAGACTGTGCCAGAGAGTGTTGGTAAAGTCCCAGAGAGAGAGCAGACACTTCCGAGGTTTATTGAATTACAGCAGAAACTCACTCTGAGCCCCTTAGAATAGACTCCGGACACCAGGATTACTCAGTCCTTTCTTCACAAGGGCCCATAGACTAATGTTTGCAACCTGGTATTTGGCATTAATGGTTATCTGTAAGAGGGTTTGGTACAAGATTTCCAAGTTGGGAAACTTGGAACTGTGAACAAATGACCAGAACCCAAGCTCTAAGGTCTTAGAGGTCATATTTCAAATCCCAACACTACCCTTTGACTTCTGTGCCAACTTAGACCCATTACAGATACTGTTCCTCCTGCAACAATAAATAATGTTAGGATCGTTTTCAGGATTGAGTTCATGAAAAAGGCCCACTATCAAAATGGCATAGAGTAAGAATTCAATGACTATTAGCTATTCTTATTAGCTATTAAATGTTGGTTTCTTCATTGCAGGAATTCTCACACATCTTCTCTTACCAAAAAGATTTCCTCTATCTCTCCTGACTGGGTCATTACAATATAATGTTTGCTAAACTCATCAGATAATGATATAAATACCCGCATCCCAAGGAATATCTCACATGTCGGTACAATGTGCACTACCTTAGGAAAAGGTGAGGTGGAGGGATACTGGTACTTTGGCCATCAAAGTGGTATGGTGGCATTGTACATATAAACAACTCTTGTTATCTAATGTTACCCCAATAAAAATGTCTTAAGAAACTGGTGAGGTTGAGTGCACAGGGAAATTAGAGGTCACTTATCTCTCAAACAATGAAATCTCTCAAATTTGATTGAACAATACCAATCTATACCAGTTAATTTCCATATTGTCTAAAATATTTCTATGAAAGTAAAACACAACAACTGGCTTCTGGCAGCTAAGGGAGTTGACTTTTTTAAACTAATGCTAAATAATTTCTTGTTATTGTCATGTTGAGAAAAGTTTCACAGAAACAGAATTTCACTGGTCATTTTGCACATGAAATATCAGCAATAATCTATAAAGGACAACACAGAGGACACCATTGGACCAAAACATGAACCTAGCTTCAAGGTATGATCAATAGGCCAGGGGAAATAAAATATGCATTTCAATACATTAAATACAAGTGTCAGGTATCAAAATGCCTATATCTTACCCTAATCCTAAATTAGATGAGCCAAGAAAAACTTAAGAAGAGACTGTAGTTATAGGGACACAGTGAGAAGAAACTGAGGGCCTTTGAAATGAGAGTAACATGTAATAATATTGGACATTCACTACTATGAAGGGTACTTGCTAAGGACTGTCAAAATGACTAAAATATATAGACTTTACAAGGCTCAAGTTAGGTGCAGACTAGCCCATCTTACAGATGTGAAAACCGAGCCCTAGAGAAATGGAATAAGCTACCTAAATGCTTCCAGGAAGTAAGAAATTGAGTATGTTCCCACATCCAGGTCCGAAGTGGGCTCTGCACTCCTCACCCAGAAAGGCCTCCTTAAAGGAAATTGACATATTATCCTCTCAGAGGGATGGGTAAGGCTGATGGGAGGGGTGTTCCAGGAAACCAGAGAACACTAGCCAAGCTTGCAAGACAACACTGTAGAACATGCAGAAAATTCAGCAAGCAAAGTGCATTCCCAGAGAGCAGAAGGAAAGTTCTCAAAGGACTTGATTAGAATCAGAACACAGTAAACCTTATCCACCAAAACACAAAGCTTAGGTTTTGTTTTAATAGGATAATTAATAAAAGTTAGTAAGCAAGAAAGGACCTAAGATGATTGTTATTGTACTGGGTTGTGAGAGGGACCTGGGGGATGAAACAGAGATTAAAAACCTGTTAAGAGGCAGGATTTATCTGGTGAAAACATGGTCGTTAAGGAGTAGAGGTAAACAGCAACCCAGTCTTCTACTTCACCCGCACAAGGTCTTGTCCGCCATAACTGTCCTAAAGCACTCTGAAATCTCTGTCAGTCTAGATTCACCGCAGTGTAAGGAGAGGGGAAAGGAAGGGAAAGGGTGGGAAGACTCCTCCACTCTGAAGTTCATGAAAATAAAACTCTAAGCCCTTTTTATGGAAATCATTAACTAGTTCTTATTCAGTTACCATGCTACAAACGTCTTCTTCATATTAAGCAGGCATGTATCCAAAAGGGTTTTAGGATCTACAAAAGTTTTATGAGTTTACAGCTCTAACAATTACATAAGAATGGTATTGGCATGAAATGATGGGGGGGAGGGAGTATTTTAATATATTCTTCAGGATAGACTTTTATCCATCTTCCTGGCTGCTTGCCTTTTGCAGTCTCCAGCTCTCTACCTCCTGCGGCTGAGAACTCTTCTTACACTGCCTACCACTAAGAACCCTCCCTATACTGCCTACCACTGAGATCCTTCCTACACTGCCTACCACTGAGAACACTTCCTACACTGCCTAACACTGCAGATCTCACACTGCTTCACACGGTACTTATTCCTGTCAATGTTAGGTGACTTCTGCCAGCCCTCAAGTAGTGATCTCCAGGAGAGTAACAATTTTTTCTTTGGATTCTCTGAAGTCCCACTACTAAAGCAGGTCTGAATTAATCTACAAACACGGGCATGTGAGAAATGTCCCATTTCTTGAGTATCTTTCCATTTGACTTGCATCTGACTCCACGAGCCCAGATCATCAGGAACTTTTTGCTTTCCAAAACTATCCAACTCCTCTCCTCACTACCTCTTATAACGGGGTTTTCTTCCTCTAGCCAATTATTCCAATTCACAACTTCACTGTCCCTTTGATGGTTATGGGTATTGCTTTCAGCTCTTACTTGAGAACTTAGAATTACTGTCAAGGCCAAACACCTGGTATCTGAGGAAAGCTAAGAAGCCCCTCCTGCTCCTTTTGGAAAGCTAGTTACACCATAGGATAGATTTTACTTCCTCAGATGCATCCAGTCCCAGCCCCCAGCCCCCAGATCAGAGAGAGTCTCCATGCAAAGATCCTCATTTCCAGACTAACTCCCAGCAACTGGACTTCGATTTGGGGGCAGGATTGGGGGAATGAAGTGTTGTTTTCAAGAATCTCTTGATTCCTGATCTCTTAACCTTGAAATAAGACATCCAAAGAGCTGGGCAACATTATTAGAATAAGTTGTGGTGGAGAACACATGCAAAGAAATATTCCTTTAGTTATTCTCTCACACACCACTTAGTTCAACAAATCTCGCTGCAATGCATGTCCCCAAAATGATGGAATAACTTCTCCAAAGTTGCTCTCTTGGCCACTAGTAGAAGTCTTGTGATCAACTTAAGAGGTTTCATGTTAAGTACCTAGTAGGTTCAAGTACTTTACAAAGTACTTGTAAAGTATGATACAATAGGTTAGAATAAAGTAAATAGAATGGGAATATGGTGACAGTCTTTGTAAAGTTGCCTGCTCAACTTTACAAAGACTGTCACCATATTCCCATTTTTCCCAATGGGAAAGAGGGAATGACTTGAAACCCTCCAGGCACTACAAGATGGAACAGTTATAAAACCTCCAAGTTGTGTCCCTCTCTCAAACCCAGCACTCTCCACCCCGCCCCTCTGACTCTGATTCTTTATTCTAACCTAAGGTGGCCGGAGTCCTGTGGGCACTTCTCGTCCTTCAGCGGTTATTTCTAACTCATGCTTGTTCTCCATGGAGAATTTTCCAGCCATGAATGTAGTGTGACTCTTATCAATTAAGTCATAGTCCCATAAAGTTATTGCTCACCCCAGTTCATCATTCATCTGTGAGTGAGCAAAGAAGGAGATTTGATCCTACTTGATCTATGCCAAAAAATATGTAACCACCAACTGGTCGCCATTTTATTACTAACAATGGCAATTGTTTTTAACTTTAATACATTCTGGAGACAAGGAAAATTCTCACTTCTTGTAGACAATTTGAAAGCCAGGCCCTTAATGCTTTTATAGAAAAATTTTATCATCATCCTGCTGATTTTTGGGACTAGGTGGAATGATGTCCAAACAGCCTTCTGCAATGTGTTTACCTGCCTCACCTTTAAAACCAGTGGGAGACACAGAACAGACTTACTAAGTTAATTCAACATTAAAGCACATTAGTCATGAGAAACTTCTTTATTAAACCAGAGTCTAGCTCTTACTAATGTCTCTGTATTGGTCCATGAGCTACCCTTAGAATTTCAAGAAGTCCCCAACTTTCCTCTGACTTTTTAAATAATTGGCATCATCTGCATCTGCTATTCCACCCTTTCCTATATCCCCTTTGGCCACTGAGGGTCCCCAGGGCCCTCTTGAGATAAAAATGAAGACCCTTTAAAATTGACATGCAGACCTGGATCTGAGATTTAGATCAGTTTCAGATGAGTTGTCAAATCCTTGTCAACTTCCCAGGTGTGACAAGAGTGGCTTCCCTGACAAAGAACTTGGGCCCAACCTAGGTTTCGCAGGGAGGAGCACAGAGTCCAATTAGTGCCAACTTCAGGAAGGAACAGTCTTTTCCACAGCTGCTCTTACCGCTGGATTTTGCCTGACGGCCCAGGAAATAGGAGCGTCGCTGTTCTCTGATGTCAGTGCTCCATTTCAGCAATGCTCGTTTCACCTCACTTTTGCCTTCTCCTGAATAGACCAACTCAGACTCTTTTCACAAAGTCCATCGTAGAAAGGCTGTTTCCACCCATTAGTTACGATGCTTCTCTTCTCCAGAGTAAACTAAAAGAAGGAAATATCTGAAACTGTGATCTCCTTGCCTGCCACTTTTAACCCTAACCTTTCCTGAATCCGGTTTTCTACAATTTATTTGAACTCTCTAAGTCTCCATTTGTTCCTTGATAGAAAATGGAAATAATATGAATCTTCCCCACTAGACTCACTAGATGTAGTAAAGGAAATATTCTGTTAGGAAAAATATTCGTAGCTATTGTGTAGATGTACCACAGATTCTTTATCAAGTCGTATGTTCTCGGGCTCTCAGGTTGTTTCCAGATTTTGGCTATTGTGAATAGTGCTGCTATGAACATAGAAGTGTAGATGGTGTTTCTGCTGTGTGTTTTTGGCATCCCAGGGTCTATTCCCAGGAGGCGGTATTGCTGGGTCAAATGGCACCTATGGAATACTATGCAGCTGTCAGGAAAAATGAAGTTATGAAATTTGCCCATCAGTGGATATACATGGAGAGGATCATGCTGAGTGAAACTAGCCAGAGGGAAAAGAACAGATAGAGATGACTGCATTATATTTGTGGGATATAGAAAAAATAGTATGGTACTAATATCTAAGGCTAGGCAAAGCATGAATTAGGAGATCTTGTCAATGGGTAGAATCTACCACAAGTGTGTGGGACTCAGAGGTTAGGTAAGACCGAAAGGAACAATGTGCTAATAATTGTAAATGATAATACCGTCCTAGAACTGAGCATTGAATATAGTCAAAGGGATATACATGATAACCTCTAAATGTATGTATTACAAACCACAATGTGTAAGAGAAGGGAGAGAGAGAGAGAGAGAGAGAGAGAGAGAGAGAATAGAGGCAAAGTGCCTGCCATAAAGGCAGGCCAGGAACTGGGGGAGGGAATCCGGGGACATTGGTAGTGGCAAATGAGCACTGGTGGAGGGATCTGTACTGGAACACTGTATGACTGAAACCCAAACATGAACATCTTTGTTATTGTGTATCTCATGGTGTTATAATAAAACAATTAATATAAAATAAATTATACAAACATATCATTGTATCACTGTCTTCCCGTTCATCATCGATTTGCTTGAGCGGGCACCAGTAAAATCTCCATATGTCCTGTGTCATGCCAGTAGAGCCCAAGGGGATCTGCTTGCTCCAGGAACATAAAGAGTCTCAAATCATTCCATCAGGTCTTGGGAATGAGGACTATAATTGTTACTGGTATTTGGCATATCAAATACGACATGGGTAGCTTGCCAGGCTCTGCCGTGCGAGTGGCATACTCTTGTAGTCACCTCAGATCTTGAGCATTTATTGATGAACTGCACTGCCGCTTGGCCATGCGAGCCAGGCGGTGATGGGCTCTTCTGCTGGGTGGAATTCTGATGAGAGGGGAGTCCGGATGTGGAAAATGGCAGCCCTCATGGAGTGGGGGGTCGTCTGGCTTCTTGCAAGGCTCTGCTGGGGTGGCAGGCTAGGGCTAGAAACTGCCATCCCTCCTGGACACCTCGTGATCGGCTGGGCACAGGGAGAGCTGGTAGCAGTTCTGCCCACAAATATAAATCATATTTTGTCCACTGTAAAGTTTCTAAAAGTAGCATTGCTACTTTTCTAGTAAGTAGTTTCTGGTGATCTATAAGAAATTTTGAACTAAAAGAAAATTGTACTACCAGTAACGGTTTCACACCAATGTATTACGTCGTTTATTTTTTTCAATTTATTTTTCTCTGAGAAAGATTAAAATTTTTTGACTAATTTACACTTGTAATTATCTAATAGTTAAATATCTAAGAGCTAAATAATATACTAAGAACTAAACATGCATGCTTAAAATGAAGCTTGGGATATTATCTGTTGCTTTGAATTTTCTTTTAAACTGAAGAACTGGGGCCCTAGCAATAGTCCAGCTGGTATGGCATTTGCCTTGCATGCAGCTGACCCAGGTTCAATCCGTGGCATCCCATATGGTCCCCTGAGCACTGCCAGGAGTAATTCCTGAGTGCAGAGCCAGGAGTAACCCCTGAGCATCGCTGGGTGTGACCCTAAACTGAAGAACAACTGATAAAGAGCAAGCAAGCTTAGGCATCATTTTTTTGAACTTAATAGATGCAACTGCAATGCTATATATACTATACATATATATACATATATATACATATATATATACATATATATACATATATATGTATGTTTGTTGTAGCTAGAAAGTAAAGAACAAATGCTAGGTTTTGTTGGGAACCTGATATGTTTCTCCATCCAGCTAATCTTTCCCTCAGCCTCTTTGTTTCAGGGGATTTCTTCCATCTGGACAAAATGATACCTAGTTGGGGATAAAAACAACAGACAAGAGGAAAGAACACACACAGTGCACAATGAATGCACTTGCATGTGAGGAAGAGCTAGTCAAGGGAAAACACACCAGCCCAGATGAGCACGTTTCCATGACACTGTCAAAGCAAACTCCAGGTGTCTCTCCCTGCAGGTTTGAACCCTTTGCGCCCCGAAATTTGACCAGAGATTATTTGTGTTTGTAATTTACTTACATGAAGCTCTATGACCACCGTTAGAGTTTTGTCCTCAAAAATAAATATTGCCACGATTCAGGGTATATTGTTAGTCACGCATCACTCTCTCTCTCTCTCTCTGGGGTCCCAAAAAATGTGACCACATACGGCTTAGACCCCATTGTGCTCAGATTCCCTGCTCCTGCTGAAGTGGTCAGTGACCACCCACTCAAAGGGAGTGTCCAGAGGACAAAATGTCCCCATGGAGTCAGCTGTTGAGATGGTTGCAAGAAAATCCAAGTCTTTATTTTTTATGTGAAATGTTCATGCTGTCAAAATATTTGAGATGTTATTGACCTGTGGGTCTAGCAATTTGGTATGACTCAATCCAGTATAATCTCAAAACAGAGAAAAAGTTCCCATTTTCTGGAGTAAACATGTACGTTCACTGTTCTACTAATAACTGGGAGTTCATCTCCCTAACCAGCAGGTACCAATGCAAGAAACCTTGCGCCCTCCTCCAAACGCCCATGTAAGGCTGGCACTCTATTTGTTGCTACTTTATTTATTAATATCTACTTGACAAATGACACCTATAGCCCCACCATCAGTCGGTAGCAGCACTTGAACATGCATATATAATCCTGGTGTCTTTGTGTCTCTTGAACTGAGGACAATATTGAAAATGCATGTGACAGTGCCAGACCTTCCAGGTGAACAAATTAGGACACCCTAATTGTGACCTCTTCAGGAAACTTTTTTCTAGTTTTTGGGCCACATTTGGCTGAGATCAGGGCGTATTCCTGGCTCTTTGCTCAAAAACCACACCCCATGAGGTTCAGAGTACTGTATGTGGTACTTGGTGGGAGGGACACTAAACCTGGATGTGCTGCATGGTAGACAAGCACTTCACCAGCTGTCTGTCCAATCTCTCCTATCCCTCTCAAGGAAGCTTTCATTTTCCATGGCTTGTATCATCCATTGAGGCAGCCATCATATTAATAATATGATTTATACCATGTATGATCCATTTTCTCATACACCTGGAGGTTGGAATATCAAGATTATACAATAGTTGGTCTATTTAATCATATATCTGAAATTGGAAGCTCAAAAAAATCAAGGACTGGCAGTGCATATTTCAAGTGATATTTGTCTTCCTGACTTGCAGATGGCTGCCTCCCCACTGTGTCTTCACATGGGTGAGGGAGACAGACAGACAGACAGACAGAGAGGCAGAGAGGCAGACAGAAATAGATGAAAGAGTTACTCTGGTGTTTCTTGTTCATTTTTTTGTTTGCTTTTTGGGTCACTCCCAGCGATGCTCAGAGTTTACTCCTGGCTCTTTGCTCAGGAATTACTCCTGGTGGTGCTCGGGGACCATATGGGATGCCAGGGATCGAACCCAAGTCATCTGCATGCAAGGTAAACGTCCTACCCGCTGTGCTGTCACTCCAGCCCAGTTCTCATAGAGACTAATCAGTCCTATTGGGTAGAATTCACCCTCATGACATCATTTGACTGTGTTTACTCCTTAAAGGACCAAGCCCAGTCTCTTGGAGGATTCAGGATTCACTATGAAAGGGGGTTATAAAGAAGAAAACGCCATCCTCTTCCTGTGGCAGCAGTCTCTCTGACCTCTTCTCCTTTTCCAAATCTCCCACCCACTTCATTTCACCTCCTTCTACCCCATTCTCACACCATGTAGCTCTTTCACTCTACTCTTCTTTGTATATGTCATGATTTATTCCCATCTTCTTCAATATTCTCTCTAATGCCCTCATTGCTCATCATGAATACATACCAACTTCTTCTTCCTCTCTATTTTTGCTTTCCTGTCCTCATCCCAAAAAGCCCAATGCATTTTTCTCTTGCTTTGTGTTAAAGATCTATGCCCAGTCTTCATAAAGCCACCACCAGGAGAACTGATGTGCCCAGAACAGCACCTGGAATATAATGGAACTCCCAAAATGGGGCATGCATTTTCTACACAGAACCCAAGACAAATTACAGGAGATGTGTAAAATGGAGTCGTTTCAGTGGAAACAGGAAATCAAAGCCCTGAGAAAAAAAGAGGAACAAAATATGTGGCCTACAAGTTCCCAATTGGTTCTGTGATCAAACATGAAATTTTACTTCTTAGTGACCCAACTCAGTCATTTCAGACTCACAATGACCTTGTCTTTGTTGGTGAGATCTGGGAAGGGCAGGAGTGGAAGGGACTTTTCTTCTGTGCCCTGCCCCAGGGCCTGCTTGGAAAAACTGTTCCCCAGTGTCTGCTTTCTCTCCCACTTTCTGTGAATCTCTTAATCGTTGTGTGTGTGTCAGAATCTCACTCAAGTCCTTTTCAGAGTATTGTTTTGGACAGTTAAAAAATTCCAATCTTATCATTAAGGGAAGTTGTGGTTGATGTCATTGCTAGGTTGTTATTAAAGAGACTCTGTGATCCTACAGGAAGTCTATAATAACCAGCCCAGCTACAGCTGACACTTCCAAAGGGGGCAGTACCAGAAAAGAGAGGAGCAAAGAGAGGGGGACTGAGGGAGGGAGGGAAGGCTTATGTGGACCCTTGTACAGTTCTCTTTCTCTTCCTTTACCCTTAAACAGAAATGTTTCCTCTTTCCCATCAGCATCGCCCAGCCTTGAAATCTAAAGATTAATCCCTATCTTCCTTTCGGGCACTTCCTTTCAATGAGAATCTAGCATTTTATTTCCAACACTGTTTCTGATCACCCAAGTGGTGCTCAGGGCACCTGTGTTCCATTGCAGCCAGTACTTGCCCAACCATTCTGGGGATTCAGTGCTAAGGTCCAAGAATGTGGAGCTGCTGGGGCCTTCCCATGCCCAGGACCAACAGGGCCACACTCAGTGCTGCTTCGGGCCCCTCAGGGTTACACTGAGAAATGCTCATAGGAAACTAGTGGTGCCAGGAGTCAAACCAGGGTTGGGTAGGTGCATGTGCCTTAACTGTTACACTCTCTCCCTGTCCTCCTATTGTATTTGAATAGAAGTGCCAAGATACTTGCTGATTGGATACCAGAGTATTCCCTCAGAAAGCTCCCATGAGAAAAGGGGGTACCTGCTACTGAGGTATTCCCTCAGTACTGCTACTGAGGTACGCCCAGGGATGGGAGGGAGGGGGTATGGGTATACTGGTGGTGGTGATGGGGCACTGGTGGAGGGATGAGTACTGGAATACTGTATTACCAAGAACCAATTATGAACACCTTTGTAACTATGTTTCACTGTGGTATAATAAAAAATTTAAAAAAAAATAAAGTAAAAGAAAGAATAAAAAAAAACTCCCATGAGATCAATCATATTATTCTCATTTTTTAACATGGAAAATTTTAACATAGTTTATCCTAATTTTTTAATACGGAAATGGAAATTTGAAGAGTGAATTACCCAACAGCATAAGCCTAGAAGTTCACAGAGGCTCTATTTAAAAAAAAATTCTTATTGTAGTTCTTGTGATATGGTAATAGTAATATTCGTGCTTATGGTATTGATATATAAAATTACTGTGTACCACATGACAATCTCTAAATGTATGTATTGTAATCCACAATGTGGAAGGGAAGGAAAAGAGAAAGAGAGAGAGAGAGAAAGAGAAAGAAATAAAGAACCTGCCATGGAGGCAGGCTGGGGAGAGGGGAGGGAACTGGGGACGTTGGTGGTGGGAAATGGGGACTGGTGGAGGGATGGGTGCTGGAGCACTGTATGACTGAAACCCAAATATAAACATCTTATGAACATCTTTGTAACTGTTTATCTCATGGTGGTATAATAAAATATTTTAAAAAAAATAAAAATAAAATAAAAATAAAATTACTGTGTACCACCAGCACCAAAGTAGCTACAATCCTCCACCACTACCCCAATTGTCAGCTCTAGGCCAGTTACTATTCCTCCCTGCGTCTCCAATTCTATTGTTTATATATACTACAACTTCTTACTTTTTTGAAAAATCTGCTTCCTATAGAGGCTGAACCAGGTGACATTCCCACCAACAGTAAATGAGAATTTTTGTTTCTACTCTTTTTGATATATGGCATTCTCACTGGTGTGAAATGATATCTCACTGTTCTGAATTTCATTACCCTGATAATAAGTGACAGTGACAATGAACATTTTTTTCACATGCCTGCTGGCCATCCTTAGTCTTCCTTATACAAGTATCTGGCACCCCACTTTTGGATGAGATTATTTGTTTTTCTTCCTGTTGAGTTTTGTGAGTGCTTTATATATCTTGGACAGTAGTCCTTTATCTGATGTGTCATGTGCAAATGTTCTCTCCCATTCAGTAGAGTCTTTATTTTAAGCTAAATTTCTTTTACATGTAAAAACATTTCAATTTGGTGTAGTCTCATTTTCTTATTTTCTTTCTAATGTATTTTATTCTTTTTTATAAGTATTTTATTATACCACCGTGAGATATACAATTACAAAGATGTGCATATTTGGGTTTTGGTCATACAGTGTTCTAACACCCATCCCTCCACCAGTGCCCATTTCCCATCACCTACGTCCCCGGTTCCCTCCCCCTCCCCCAGCCAGCCTCCATGACAGGTTCTTTACTTCTTTCCCTTTCTCTCTATCTCTTTTCTTCTCTTTCCCTTCCAGATTGCGGATTACAGAACAAACATTAAAGGGTTTTCGTGTGTATCTTTTTGCCTGTATTTAATGCTCAGTTCTAGGTTGGTATTAGTACTTTCGACAATTGCCTTTTTGTTTCCTTTATCAATGAAATCAAATCCTCAAAAATAAAAGTCAAATCATTGGGGAGTTTCTGTCAGAGTCTCAATTTTGACTTAGGTCATATCCTGTAAGTTAGACTCCTATGTGACAGATGCCAACACTTAGGAGAATTGCTTTGTAAATCCTATACCTGTTAATTTTTAAGTACCTGAAATCTGTCTTCTGCATCATATCAACTTTCCCTTCTCTAGGGTAAGACACACAACTTTTCTTTGTGTGAAATGGGGGTGTGTGGCGTGTTCTAAGAGAATGGAGGGGCCCAGAATAAAACACAGCCTCTGATGGCAGTTATTTCTTTGTGCAGGACAGTGTTGGAAACAGGGTCGAGGAGATAAAATAGAGATTAGTGGTATCTCTTGTTATACACATCCCTCTGAGCATCATAAGAGTATCCCTGGAGTCCTACAGACTACTGGGTGTGGTCCTATGGCCCCCACGCACCACTGGGGTGGTCTCTGGCACCACATAACAAGAGCATCACCCCATCCTCAGTGCCTAGCATTGAGCCATCTGCTTAGTTGACTGAAAATTTCTGGGAGTAACTCCAGAGCCCCTTGGCCTCTGCTTGGAAAGCCACCCCAAACTCCAATAAGAAGAAAAACATTAGCTATGGGGGCTATTGCATTGTTTAAGTCATAGAGCATGAAATTGTCCTTCCCTTTCTCTTTCTCCATTTGTCAAATTCTCAAATCTATAATCAGTACATTTTTGATTGACACAAGTTGCAATTTTCTTGAAAGGGTGCAATTCAGATTCATGAATTTGATCCCTTAACTGTAAAATAAAGCTATGCTCATGGACAGCCAAAATTGCAAATTTTCTTTAGCAACAGTGCTAACTATAAGTTCTCTCAACTCTTGCCCCAGAAAACCACATCCTAATTAGGATTTGCATGAAACCTTAAAGGTATTCAGAAGAAGTGCTTGGCAATTAGGAGAAACAAACCTTTGCCATATAATGTAAATAAAGGAAAGATGGGCTTTTAGTTGTGATTCTCAAAGTTATTTAAACCTTTCAAACCTCAATGAAGGAACTCTGAAAAATTCTCAGTACCAGGGCCTAAAAAATTCCCAGTACCATAGCAAAACATAAGAATATCTGCGTATGGTGCCAGCACATGATTTTATTGAAATTTTTCATATAACATCTTAAGATAGACATTCTGAAGCTGTTCATGATTGGGTTTCAGTCATACAATGTCATCACGGGATTTTTTAAGTCCCTGGGTGATTTCAATGTACACCCAAGACTGAAGATCACTGCTTTAGAGGAAGCAGTGGCTTTTGAGATGAAAAGCTACAGAGTTGACAAGGTGATTGCAGTATGTGTGGGGTGAGTTCATGAAAAATGCCTGACACCCTAGGGAGAGCTATGGAACAGGTGAGACTGCTCAAGGAAGGAGCAAATGGTCAGGAAGAGTGACAAGGGAAGAGTGGGAAAGACAGTTTGAGACATTGACAAAACAAAACAGTTTGCTTTTACTGCACAATATGTGTTCGAATAAGGGAGACCTGAACAAATTTTAAACAAAGATGAATCTACCTGATTTCTAATGCATACAACTTAATTTTGGATAAATAATGAAAAAATTGTTTGCATGCACCAGTAAATTTCATCTTCATGACTTCAAATTCATCACAAGACTATGACTAATCCACTCTTGGCTTTATGCCTTCTTTTTCATTTCACTTTAACTGCAATTGGTAAAATATCTTGCTATGTGTCAAATATATCTCTTGATTCAAAGCCTCATGAAATTCTGTAAAGTGCCTCACAAAATTCAGTAAAGTAATTGTTGCCTATTCTATAGAGGAAGAAGTTTTCCACAGGAAGAAATGAGATTCAGAGAGATTTGGGAGCTTGTCCAAAATCAGTTAAGTGGCAAACCAGGATTTAGACTTGGGTCTGTATGATCCCAACATGCATGGTTTGTTGTTTGTCTTTGTTTGTTTTGTGCTGCTCTGCCTTTAGATAAAACACGAATTCAGTCTTGAAAGAGTTGAATGCTTCCATAGAAACCTGCAAATTGATAAAACTATGCCCTGAAAGGTAATATTTCAGTACCGAGACCTCTGAATGAAATGAATGAGGAAGTGAGAATATAACAGTGCCTAAAGCTCCTGCTTTGGTTGCCAAAGGGCCCTGACTCAGGTAAAAAGCAATTTAGAGAAGGCTGGGCACAGCCTTTGCATAACTGACACACACATCCAGGAAGGCAGTGCAGAAGCAGTCAGAAATGAGATTACTCACCGTGGACCAATCTGCAATGGCAGTGTTTTAGGTACGCTCAGGTGCAAGCGGGTTTTGCACAGGAACGATTGTTATAGATGCTATTATGCCTCACCATCTGCCCTTTCCTCCCTCCTTCCCTGGACTACACTCCCTGCTGACTTCAGCCTGCCAAATCAGCCCACACATGCCAGTTCATTTGGCCACTGTCTCCTGCTGGAAAGCAATCTCCATGTCCCTTGACTACTCCTGAAAGCTGATTACTTATCCACTTTCAAACAATATTTTTCTCCTAGTACAACCAGGTATATTGAGTGTAAAAGGCTGCAAATATAGAATTTGAGTTCTATATTATTGGCTTAGAGGAGAGTAAAACGTAATCAAAATATATTATTTATTCCAAGAGCTGCTAACCTGCCTCTAAAAGATGGTCTCTCTTTGGGCTGCCGTCTCTGTTTTATTAGCAGGTAGCCCTTGTACTCAAGTGGAGAATGAAGAAAACATGGTTCTTCTCTCCAATGAAAGAGCATTCAAATTGCTGGCGCTCTGTCCACGTTAACAAGCCAGTGATATTAGTATTGAATATTTTAGAAAGTACATTTTTATTTTATTATTGAATTATATTTGGTTTTAGTCATTTACTTAAGCGTCATGACTTACAAAGTTGCTCATAACACAGTTTCAGGCATTCAATGCTCCAACACTAATCCCCCACCAGTGTTCCCACCAACCCACCCCAAAGTCCACTCCTTTAGCAGGTACAAACAAATTTACCTCATAATTCTTGTTACAACAAAAGCGTAAAGTGGAATTAACAAAAAAAAAAGATCAGTAAAGGTCAATTTGTGATAACTGTTACATCTCACAATGGTGTTACTAAAGTCATTGGGAATTGACTGAGCTGGTAGGTGCGAGTTGAGCTTTTTGTTCTATTGTTTTAGCTCATGGAGCTTGGTGGGTTTTGCTGCAACTTTAGCAGCAAATTTTCTGTGTTCCTACTGGACTGTCCATGCTGTGACATTTGGAGGTGTCACGTGCTACTCACTCCAGAAGTCATGGAGCTGGGATGATTTGGTGACCTTGCAGCTTGAAGAAGAGGTTCAGTTGTGGAGCTATGTCGTTTATATGCCAAGGGCAGGTAGCTATGGATGGGGCTGCCAGACCTTCCAATAGGGAAGAGAGTCTGCTCCCAGTCCCATTCCAAGAAGGACCAGACTTTTCAGCCCAAAGATCATCCCAGAGATTCAGCAGCTTGGTGTCTTTTAGCATGTCTGTATTTTAAAAATTACTGGCCAATGGTGGAGTGTAGCTGACAATCTAATGGAGGGTGTGGTGATGTAATGTTTTACACACAAAACTCTGCCATCATCAATATAGTAAATCATAATGCCTGAAATAATTTTTAAAAAAATAGTAGCTAACAAGGTTATTTTAGGATAAGTTTTAGATTCCGAATAAAGTTGGGTAAGACTGTTTAGTTTGGATAAATGACCAACATGCCCATAAAAGGGGAGGACCAGTTGAACAGTTTTCTTTCAGTTATTATCTGTGGATTTTCCTTGAAGTTCAGCTCATGTAATGTGCTCATGTAATGCACCCAAAACTACAAACACCTCAAATAAAGCTGGTGTCTAAGCCAAATTCCCTGGGGTGTTTATGGAAGTACATACCTAAGTGATAATAGAAGACCTGATAAAGAAAGAAAAGGTGGATATTTGGGGTCTAATATCTGAAATCCCACAATGTGTCTAGAATGTATGGACAGACTCTATAGGTTAAGTGCTGGGAACTCTCTAAGCCAATGCCCTCAATTTTTCATGTTGGTATGATTCCTACTTAGCAAGCAAGAAGAGAAGGCTAGGGAATGAGAACAGTGAACAGGAAGCCAGAGAAATATAAGTTGGAGCTGGAGACAGAAAACTGTTTGTAATGTGTTTGTGAGTGAAATGATAAAAATCATAAGATTAATGAGAAAATAAATATACTTGACCATGAGTCTTGAGGTCTTATGTCAATTCTAAGTCTTGGAAATTGGAACTGCTACTCCCTGTGGGCCTAAGGTTTCAGTTCAGGTGTATTACACTCTTCACACATCTGCACAAAGCAGCTTCACAGCTCTTCCTCCTCACACAGCTTTGTGGAAGGTTGCTTCTATGCAGCCTCATTCAAATCCACTTTCCAACAAGGGGAAAATGAGGCTCAGCCTGAAGAGAAAAGAGCTTGGTTGACCAAGGTCTTGAAGGGAAGAAAGGATCCAAAAAGTCAATAGACAACCAGGGGGCCGGAGCAATAGCACAGCCAGTAGGGCATTTGCCTTGCAGACGGCCGACCTGGGCTCAATCCCCGGTCTCCTATATGGTCCCCGAGCACTGCCAGGAGTAATTCCAGAGCAAAGAGCCAGGAGTAACCCCTGAGCATTGCCAGGTGTGACCAAAAAAAAAAAAAAAAGACAACCAGGCCCCAAAGTTTCCCATGTAGAATGCTGAATGAAAATTAAAGTGTCCTGTATCTAATTAGCATTACTTTTTTATGGAAAGAAGACACACCCTGAGGTGTGCTTACTCCAGGGCTTACACCAAGTACTGTGTCAGCTGGAGCCTGTGTGGACTACATGGTATGACATACAGCATTCTTTCCTGTTCCTGTTGGACATTGACCTTACGTCTTTGTAGTTTTGTGGCCATCCAAGTCCTTTGCCCATTTTAAAATTAGACTATTTGTTGTTATCTTCACTCAGATTGCCAGCACACAGAGTTCACCATCGAAAGAAACTTCACCAGTTCCCAGCAGGACTGGGGTATGGGGAGTGTGAGGGACAGACAGCAGCCTGTGAGTTGTTGTGTCCGGGAATGTTTAGTAGGCAACATGTTGGCACAAAAGCTTTACCAAAATCCTTCCTCCAGTTCCCATCTCCAAAATATTCAATAAATGAAGACGGTATTGATAAGTCTCCATTAAGGTTAGTTTTTTGTTTCTGCTTCTCACCTTCAAGGGTTGTTTTCATGTCAATCAAAGCATTTCTGTGTCGAAATATACAGAGTTCAGAGGCTCTGTGCCTACACTTCGGACATGTATGTCATTACAGGAATGAAAAAAAGATGACAACCAAATGCTGTATTAAAATTCCATTAGAAACGCAAAAAAAAGGCATTTCTGTGTCAAAGGAGATAAAATATTACAAAAGAACAGGTCCTGCTATTAGGGAATATAAGATAAATGCTGGATTTAGAGATGACAAGAGTATGCTACCCACACGGCAGAGCCTGGCAAGCTACCCATGTCGTATTTGATATGCCAAATACCAGTAACAATTATAGGCCTCATTCCCATGACCTGATGGAATGGTTTGAGGCTCTTTATGTTCCTGGAGCAAGCAGCTGCCCTTGGGCTCTACTTGCATGAGACAGGATATATGGAGATGTTACTGGTGCCCGTTCGAGCAAATCGATGATGAACGGGAAGACAGTGATACAGTGATACAGTGATACAGTGATGACATTTCAATGACTTATCACAGGACAGGACAAGATTAGAAATGGGTCATCCCTATAGCCTTCAAATCCCTGACATGCTTCACTGACCCTCATCCATCAAGGGTCTGGCAGATGCAAAAGCAACCGCACAATCATACAATAGCAGTCATCAAGTCCATGGGAAGACCTTCAAAGATTTTACTCAGATTGTCAGTCTTCCTGAATAACCATGACTTTGGTTGGGATCAGGGCAGGTGAACTGGCAATAATAGTCAGGTTCCATAGGCAAAAGCAATCCTTCAATGCTTGCCTTACATGCAGCTAACCCCAGTTAGACCCCTGGCACCACATAAGGTCATCCAGCACCACCAGGAATGATTCGAGAGTACAGAGCTGCAGGGTAAAGTCCCCAAACCAAAAATCCAACCAAAGGTTCTCATGAGTCATCGTAGTTCTGTTTTATTTAGACATGCCACAAAAATGGATTAGCAAACACTCCACTCTTTGTTCGAAGGGAAAATACAAGGTCAAGTTCCTACAAGGCTCTGGTCACATTTTCCACAATCAATACATAATCTAGTTTTACACGTGTTTCTGTTTAAGGACATTTGATTTGATGCATGTTGTAGTTTCATTAACATTGACTCACAGCAACAGCACTCTAAGCCATGCCTGACTGAAGCTTGTTCTAACACCCATATTTTCTTCAAAAAGCACACCGGAGCCTTCTTGTGCTTAGGGATACCAGCCAGCACTTCTACACATAGGGCCATATTACAGAGAAAACCACCTTCAAACCCAGCAAGTACAAAACCTGTGGCACCAAATAGTCTGTGAAAAGAATGCTTGTTTTTGATATGAGAGTTGGAAGCAGGCAAATGTCATCTTGTTTGACCTCTCCCAAGAACATGTGTGCGATTCTCATTTTCCCTTCTCTGAATACTCACAAATGACCACAAAATCAGGAGTATTGATTTGGGAGACCATAGATAAATTTTAGCAAGTAAAAGAATTTACAAATAATAGAATTCACAAATAGGACTGTATCTTTAAGTCGTTCACACACCTTTTGGATATAACATTTTGGTCCTTGAACTGAGTCTGACAAGGTTCTGATCAGATTTTATGTCCTTAGTTTATCTCAGGTCATATCTAAGACCTCTATGTACTAAATAATCTAAAAGATACCAGGGTTATCAACATTTCTGTGTTAAGATCTATGTAAAGATGAAATTATTTTTCTTTAAAGGACATAAATCTCCAAATGGAATTATCTTTGAGACATCTCTTCAAGATACTACATAACTTTTAAAAGATGCCACTTTTAGCTTTACATTGATAGAAGATCTCTCTATTAAGGCAGACTCTGTTCATGGAACTTCTACAGATGATTGCAGTCTACCTTTGGGTACTGCAGAGGTCAGCCTTCCATCTATATGATGGTTTGTTAGATGCTTGACAGCACTTTCCTAAGACCGATGGTACTAACATCTATAATCTGCATCCCTCATAATTTCCTCAATTTTACCTTGTTTGCTGTTTTCTTGGACCATGTTCTAATCAGTCAGAAAATAACTTCCATCACCTTAGGCTCTAGAATAAACTGAGGACTCACCAATTCTATTGCTAGAACAGCTAATTTACACATATTCACTGGAGACTAAGTTGACTATATGGATGAAACTTCAGAATAAACATACCCTTCCATGACTTAAAGTGTATTCTAAGAAAATAATCATGAGCATCTTTTCAAATTTAGCTGAGAGGATATTCATTACAAGTTTCTTTATTATTTCCAACATGTCAAAAATACTCAAGAATAAAACAACACTAGAGAAATTATGGCACATAAATAAACAATGAAGAAAAACTAGGGGAAATTATGGCACATCTATTATTATCCTGTGGTCATTGAGATGTCCACATGGCTCCAGCTACTTTGACTGACATTAATATTTATGTGATTATAATAAAAAAGAAGATGTACCAAGGAGGGTACAATATGATTACACTTTTTTTTGCTTTTCGGGTCACACCGGTGATGCTTCAGGGGTTACTCCTGGCTCTGCACTCAGGAATTACTCCTGGCGGTGCTCGGCGGACTATATGGGATGCTGGGGATCGAACCCGGGCCGGCACAGGCCGGCCGCGTGCAAGGCAAATGCCCTACCCGCTGGACTATTGCTCGGCCCCTATGATTACACTTTTTTATTAAAACATTCATTTACAGATGAGGAAAACATACCCCAAAAGGGAACAGTAGCTCACTAAGTTTGGTTCACTTGAATTAATGTGTTCCTTTTGCTTTTATACAACTATGACTTTTTCAGCAAAGAAGAATAACATTCTTGTTAATGTTAAGAGAATTAAATTTAAAATGACTCTTTAGTAGTTTTCTGTTTCTTTCAGGGAAAAAAAATCCCAGCACCCTGGCTTAGGACACAAAACTCTTGAATATCTTATTTCTGTGGTATCATCTCTTTACATTCCTCCCCAGCACGTCCCAGAGGGGGCATAACAAATCACCTATAATTTATAGTTTCCCCATTTGCATCACCATGTTCTCCCTCCTTCATACTGAACAATTATTTGCTTTAGAAACTGGTTTAGGGAGACTTTTAAAATGACAAAACTAATAGCATGTTGTTGAGTTCAAATTTGTCTGTGTCTGGGACCCAAACTAAACTCCCCAGAATCAGAGTGAAAGACTGGGGTGGTAATAATGACACTTTCCGGGTCATCTTTGTGACGTGTGTCATTTTAACCAAGGCAAGTTAACAACACTTTACGTGATGGACATTATGTGTGTGTGTGTGGCGGGGGTTCTAATATAGAGTCATTTTCCTTGTTCTAAATGGAAGGATCAATCACTCCAAAATTGTGCTTTTCATCTTTGAGCACGCTGACCTGGTGTATCTGGAGCAATATGCTAGCCAGACGTTAAAGAACCTTTGCAAATAGCACTTGGCTTGGGACAGTCCAATTTCACTAATGGGGGTCTTCTTGGAGTTTCTTTGTATCTTTCATTCTAAGAATTCTATATTGAATTTCAAGACCCAAGGGTCTTAAATACATTCCAGATGTCTTCCCAAATCCCTAAGTCTCACTTTAGAATAAGGAGAGACGTTATTAGATAGGAGTAGATGGTTACATTTTAATTCACTAAAAAGCCAAACGTTTCCGGGGCAGGTCTGCCTTCCCTCCATGAAGAAAACAAATGAACTCTGTAGAGATTGTTTCAGGCTGCTGAGTCCTCAGATTTAAGGCCCAGCTGCAGGACACATGTGCTGCTCTTTCTCTCCCCTCTTGGGGTACAGCAGCCACATGGCCAAGGGGCAGAGCCTCACACCAGGAGGCCTTCAGACCAATTCTCTAGATGACTTGGGGCCAGTCGCTTACATATTTCTATTTTTAAGTTTCCACCTCCCAAATGTGGGTGGTGTTGGTACCCCTCACAGGTGGTTGTGGAGATAGAGAATTGTTTAGCACCGCACCCATCACACACCCAAATGTTCAACCTCATTTTCACCAAAGAGGTGTGCAACTGAAGAAGTTGAAGGCTCCAATGGCAGGAAATTTCTTTCTTCCTCTCCAGATATGCAGGGCGGGGTCCCAGACCCTTTGATGTAGAAGTTCAGGGTGACTGATTAACTGATTATAGATGAGGAACACCTCCCATAAATGCTGACCCAGCATTCCTGAACCTTGGGCCAGGTTTTAGATGAGGGTCACTCCACTTATAAAAACGTACCAACACAGTCCTCTGCAGCTATGAGGATGTAATTAAGGAAAGGAGATGAAATATGTCAAAAGTGCTGGAGAGGTTAGTATGGGGAGCAAAGTTGCCTGATATGTGGCCAATTCCTGTCTAATAGCTGGTACCTCCCAGATTCAAAAGGTCCACAGGGTATCAGCCCAAAGAGACCCAAATTAGACACTCTAAGACACAGAATGTCCAAAGCCAAAGAAAGATAGAATACCTATACACAGCATCACATGGTTTTCCAACATCTCAGCAATACCCAAGGTCAGAACCAGGATAGGCCCAAAGAATTGCTGGGTGTGGCCCAAATTCTCCCTTCCCAAAACCAAATATGTCATTATATGTGCTCAAAAAATATAAGTGTTCTTTTTTTCTCCACCCACATGAATGACTGATTCCTGTGTTTCTAAGAAACAAAATCAAGATAGCCCCAAATTGGTGGGGAAAAAATTATGATCTTTATATCCAGCATCTAAGTTTAATACATCTTGGGGCCAAGGCGATAGCACAGCAGGTAGGGCATTTGCCTTGCACGCGGTCGACCCGGTTTGATCCCGGTATCCCATATGGTCCCCCGAGCACCGCCAGGAGTAATTCCTGAGTCAAAAGCCAGGAGTAACCTCTGAGCATCTCTGGGTGTGACACACAAAAAGAAATAAGTTTAATGCATCTCTAAGCTATGCATCTGTTCCAGATAAGACCTAGACAAACTCAATGCTCTCTGGGTCTTTACCAGCCTTTCAGGGCTCACTCAACAGCAGTAAAATATTGCAGGTTTTATTATTTACAGAGCTCTCTCATATACATTACTTACTCTTCAAATCTATTTTCTAATTTGGTATCATCATCATCATCCTCATTTTGCAGAGCAGAAAACTAAAGTCTAAACAGATGAAAAGACTTGCCTCAAATTTTTGCAGCTGGTACATGACTTAGACGGGATTTGAATGCAGATTCTCTGCCTTGAAATTCTGTGGCATTTTCCTACCAATTCTCATTGCTTACATTATAGGATTAGCGTGAAGCCCTTTAAAGAAGTCTTATCTGATATAATCCAATAGCACTTCTATTGGATTTTCTTTTTTATATTTAATATATTTATATATTCTTTTTATATTTAGTATACTTATATTATGTTTCTGATTTCTCCACGTGGCTCTGGTGGGTGAGATAGAGCACAGTTGTTCAGTCAGGTTGGAGCTGTTTCTATAAACTGTCATGTGTTGGATGGTGGGTTCCAAAAAATGGAACATGTTTAATTGGTGTTTTTTTCAAGCAGAATTTTGTTATACTGTGGCCAAATAATACCTCATTTAGAAAAAAAAATATGAGCTATTCCAGAAAGTTTATTCCACAGGAAGCCAAATCTTTGCAATAATGAGGAAGCCTACACAAATCTGAAAGGGTTTCTTCCTGAGAACAGGATGGAACAGAAACCAGAACTGGCTCCATCAGATCTGGGTCTATCAAGGAATATGTTTGACCTCACGTGGCAGAAACCCAGTTTTAGTTGTCTGACTTCATATGAGTCACTTCTTTATTGTTTGTTTGTTTTAAGATCACACTCATCATTGCTCAGGGGACCATAAAATGCCACGCATCAAAGCCAGACTTCTGGCATGCAACACAGGTGCTCCTATCCTTTTGAGTTCTTGCTCAGCCCTGAGATGATGTTTCTTACCATAAAAGATATATCTATAGTCAATAATTTGAGCCATGTCTTTGCAATGTCATCAGAGAGCAGATTCCTTCTACCTTGCTGGTTTTCTACCTTGAGATGTTGTGCTCTCTCTTTATTTCTCTTTCTCTCTCTCTTCCTTTAGCTGCAAAAGGCAACCTGATCAGACTGGGAAGAACCAAAGAACCAAATGCTTATTCTCAAAGCTTTAGAAGCAGGATTTATTTACACTGGTGGACCCAACCCAACTCACACTCTAGAGACTGGGTCAAGAACAAAAGGCTTATTTTTTATAGACTATCAGGGAGTGTGTGTGGGGGGGTAGCATTTGCAGGCAGAAGAGCACAGAGTAGAAATTCTTAAGCATCTATTGCAAAGCAAGATCGGCACCATTTCACTGACACTCCGAACCCACTCCGTGGTCATCAGACAGGGATTCTCTCAAGGCCAACCCTTGAGCATCCCGAAGCAGCATTGTTGTCTTTCTGGCAGCCTTTCACTTCTCCAAGTCTTTGGCTGCTCATGGTGGAAGAAGGGAGGCAGGGGGTATGTTTTCTTCTCTTTAAGTACTCACAAGATGTCTTTTTCTCATGGTCATACCTAAATTCTGATGAATGGAAAAATATGCACAAAATAATCTTAGCAGAGTATTTCCCTTTCAGGGACTTTTTGCCAGTCACCTATTCAAACTATTGGATGGATGGATGGATGGATGGATGGATGGATGGATGGATGGATGGATGGATGGATGGATGGATGGATGGATGGACGGACGGACGGACGGACGGACGGACGGACCGACAGACAGATGGACGGATGGGCGACGAATGGATGGATGGCTGGATGGCTGGATGGCTGGATGGATGGATGGATAAAATAAATAAATTTTAAAAATGGATCAGTGATTAATAGGGCAAAACAGACACTGGGAAGCAATTAACTACCTCCATCCCAAATTACCAATCATTTAAGCTCTCTGTAAGCTGTTAGCTACAAAGATATCTTAAGTTGAAAACAACAGTATCCTAGCCTGAAAAAATGGTACCTAGAATATAATGTAAGATAGGAGAAGTGCTCTTTATAGAAGTTTACGAGGAGTATTTTCACATAAGACTGTTCCTGACACATAGTAGGCATTCAAAGGTGGTTCCAAGTGATTCACTTCCCACCCAAGTGAAATTATAGATGTATTTCCAAATTCTGCTTGCAAAACCTTTATATGTGCATATATTTCATTTTTGGTGATCTAACTGTAGTTTTCATCTGGATAAAACACCCATATCCCCCAGCCCCTGGAAAACGGAGTCCTATTAATGTTATTAGATCGTGTCAAATCTTTTCCGAGTGAAAGTTTCATTACAGAGTTAGAGATCAACTTTCCTGAGCTGCTATGATGTGGCTTTCACTTTTAACTTCACCCACTAGACCTAAATAGTCTTTGATTCATTGGATTTTATTAGCTTCATAGCAGTTGGCCCCTCAGTATTGTCTTCTGAATGAATGAATCTCAGCTACATTATTGAACACATCTGGATGATCTTGAGCAAGTTTCATAATTTTTCCTCAGTGACTTAAAAATAAATGCTTATTGTTTCAAGTGACTGAACTTTGGAAGATGCTTGCTACATTTTAATATGGTCAATACCATTGCTAATGACTACAGCCTGTCAGTCATGTAGTAGAAAAAAGGAAATTCAAGAAAAAGTGATGCTCAGCAGAAAATGCCAAGAAGCATATTCTATATAATAGTATTAAATTATAAAGAGATATATTGTTTTTCTAGCATGATTTTAAATTAAGGGCACCAGGAGGACATATCAATGGTTGGAATCTACCATAATTGTGTGGGGACAGAGGTTAGGTAAGATAGAGAAGGGACCAGTTTGCCAGTAATAGTTGGAAATGGTAATGCTAGACTCAGGAGGGATGGCGGGTTCTAGCCCTGGCTTGCCACCCCAGCAGAGTCTTGCAACAAGCCAGACGACCCCCCCACTCCATGATGGCCTCCATTTTCCACATCCGGACTTCCCCCTCATCAGAACTCCACCCAGCAAACCAGCCTATCACAGCCCAGCTCGAGCGACCGCTTGCAGCCACGCGGTTCATCAATACATGCTGAATTTAGAGATGACTACAAGAGTATGCTACCCACATGGCAGAGCCTGGCAAGCTACTCGTGTCGTATTTGATATGCCAAATACCAGTAACAATTTTAGACCTCATTCCTATGACCTGATGGAATGGTCTGAGGCTCTTTACGTTCCTGGAGCAAGCAGGTGCCCTTGGGCTCTACTAGCATGAGACAGGACGTATGAAGATGTTACTGGTGCCCGCTCGAGCCAATCGGTGATGAACGGGAAGACAGTGATACAGTGAATGCTAGACTAGAACTGAGCATTGAAAGTAGGTAAAGGGATATATACGATAACCCTTTGATGTCTGTATTTGCAAAAGGAGAGAGAGAGTCAGAGAGAGAAAGAGAGAGAGAGAGCACTGGTGAGGGATGGGTGCTGAAACACTATATGACTGAGACCCAATCATGAACAGCTTTGTAATGGTCCATTGCATAGTGATTAAATAAAATAAAATTAAAACTTAATTAATTAAGGGACTCTTGAATTCCAATTCATATATATGAAACAAATTATTAAAGTAATACTAAAATAACACTAATGGCAGAGGAACTTCCCCTAAACCATACCCTGAGATTTTTATATCATGTTTTAGAACACTGCCTTGGAAAATGAATGTTTTGGGGAGAGAATCTTTATGCTGCACCCATGGGCAAGCACATGGGATATGTGTGGTAACATAGAAAATGCCCAGATTGTGAGCTCACTGACACAGCTGTGTGTGCTGCTTGTCTAAATGTGCTGGGTTGACTTTCAGAAGCCAATTAAATTATTTCTCTGTAGAGCAAGTGAGTGGAATGTGTAATGACTCCTTTATGAAACAAAAATTGCATCTGTTGTCAATGAAAACCAAAACTGATATAAATTTGGAAATCTGACATACTGATATCCAGAGCTTTACCCAGACCAACATGTAAATTACTCACCAGGCTAGAATGTGTTTTCAGTCTTACTTTATGCACTTCTTTTCATGAGGCACCGATGAAAGGGAAACTTTAAAGCAACAAGTGTTTATAAGCATATGTAAATTTATGAGTAGAGAGGGGTCAAACACAGTATCTTTTCAAAGCACTTCTCTAATAGCAATGGTGAGTATTCAAGAGTTTTCAAGCAGTTCAGATAGTTGGAAATGCATTTGTGTGCCTTAGAATCTTACAGTTCTGGAGTTGATTCTGTCAGTTGTCTAATAAATGTGCAATATGCTCTAGCCACTGCATTTTTCTTCTACTATATAAAATGAACATATGACTTCAGTTGAACCACATGAAATTGCCTTCTCTGCAGCAAAAAGTACTAAAATTAAATCTATGTAGATTAAGATTAAGTTTAACTAATCATAAATTTTTTGACAATCATAACTTTTTGTTTGTTTTACACATCACTATCATCCAACTCACCCTAAACTCACTAGCTTAAGAGGAAAGTGAATATGTGGCTATGAAGATAGCAGAAGAATCGGGAGCAGACCTTACACGCACCAGCTCAATCACCAATAAAGCATGACTTCCAAGCCCTACTGGGTAAGACCCCTAGAAGTCCCCAGCAAAACCCAAGCAGTGAGTCAACCGGCCTTGTTGGTCTAGTACTGGTGGGTATAGACCCTGGAGTCTGTGAACACAACTTTGGAGGGCTCCCCCCAAAATATAAAGGAAAGAGAGGAGAAAAGGTAGGAAAGTTTAATTAATTGAGTTCAAAAATGCTCTGAATTCATTCTCCTGCCTGTTGAATTTACAATGCATGGCTAATAGGCTCACCAATGACATTCTTGACTAGGAGCATAAGAGACTTCTTTCTCTCTCTCTCCAAAAGCTTGTGTTCCATGGCTTTTATACCCACCCCTCAATCAGTTTCCAGACACATCAACTGATCAGCCAGGTGGGCTTTCTAATCTCAGGGAAGGTGGCGAGAGTGAAACTCTGAACAAGGCAGCTGCTGGAATCATATAAGCTATGGACAGAGTTAGCCAAAAGAACACTGGGAATCCAGGCATCCTAAAAGCAGAGAAAACTAGTGCACACAACATGTAACACAGATCTTGACACATGGAGACTCTGCTAACACTGATCAGAGAATTTCCTGTGCAAGCCTCAAGAACATCAGAGGGAAAATGTAACTTCTACCCAAAGACTAGGTGGCCTGCTCTTGCCAATTGGCCAAGAGTATCGTGGTATGAGCAATACCTCACACCCTAGAAAATTCTTCAGTCCAGATCTATCAACAAATCATATTGATGGATCTAAATGACCTCAGTTTAAAAAGTTCCACATCTATACTGGGGTGCCTGCTATTGAGGCAGCCTGGGGGGTGGGAGGAGGGGGTTGGGTACATTGGTGGTGGAAATTGGGCACTGGTGGAGGGATGGGTGCTGGTATACTGTACTACCGGGAACCAATTATGAACACCTTTGTAATTGCATGTCTCATGGTGGTATAATAAAAAAATTTTTTTAAAAAAAGTTCCACATCTGGGGGCTGGAGAGACGGAATGGATGAGGCTTTTGCCTGGCCCACAGCTGACTCAGGTTCAATCCCCATCATATCATATGGTCCCTAGAGCCTGCCAGGAGTAATTCCTTGTTCAGGGCCAGGAGTAAACCCTAATAGAGCCAGGTATTCTTCCCCCAAAAAAATGGCTCCACATCTGGGTAACCTCACCTCCAATGAAAGTAAACTACAATCACTGTCCAAATACACACACACACACAAACACACACACACACACACACACAACAATGGTACTTGGAAATGGGAATCTTATTGCAGTGACAATCCTGAGTCAGTTTATTAGTTATTGAATCAAGAGAAGAATGATGTGATATGATAGACCCCAAACCATGAAAATTACATGGAAAAATGCAGAGTATGATTATTCCATTGCAGTGACCATCTCTGTCCCTTTGCTGGGCTCTGCCTTGTGCGCTCTTTCTTCTTTCACCCATGTTTCTTTCTGTCTCTCTTTCCCCTGTTCTACTCCTTTCTATCCGTTCACTTCCTTGCATTCTTCCTTTCTTCTTACCCATCCTGCTTTTTCTTACCTGTGGTTTTATTTTCTTTTATTTTCTTTTCTAGCAATATGGTTATCTTTGAAAGAAAACGTGCCCCAGATAACTCTTCAAAGGAGCTGTGACTGACAATGTTGTAGTATTGTGTTGTGCCTGTCTTCCAAGGGAGATGTTGCAAGTTGTTGACTAAAACAAGTCAGCCGCAGTAAACACATTTTTCCTAGATAATTCACCAAGTAAATAACCTCCTTCTTGCTGAAGGAAACAAGCATATCTGAAATTACGTTTGCCAAGAACTCTGTCCTGCTACTGGGGGTTATGGGGGGGCAGGGGCGGGGAATGGAAAAATTGGAGAGCAAAAGCAGTGGAACAACCAGGAAAGATGGTGATGATTGTGAAATAAGTAGATTGGGAGAGCTTAGGACTGGGTTTTTGGAGGGACATTTTGATTGAATTGTATATGGAGAGATCTCATCTATTAATAATGGAAATTCCTGAGCTTTAGAAACTCTTTCTTCTTTTAAGTCAATATTATCATTAATTAAGCAATATAAAACAGGAAATCCTTCTTGGTAATAAACTATGCTTTGAAGCCAGGCCTGCATTTGAATGTTTTCAATTAAAATCTTTAAATGAAATTAGAAAGTCATTTCTAGTCTTCAAAGGCTAGCTAGTATTAGGAGAAACAGTCTTCTGAATTATGCTTTGGGGAGTAATGTGAGTTCTGCTGTTCTTATTAAAATGCTAAAGTTCTAAGGAATTAACTCACTTTGAAATCCAAACATTCCCTTACATCCACACAGTTTTCACCCTCGCAGCAGGGTCTGCTACATGGAGCTTCCAGAGCTTCCATTACATTTGGACTTTCTATATATGAAGATTCAGACCTTGATATGTGGAAAATCAAGATATTCACAAAGACTTTCACAGTCTTTATCATCCCAGAGTACCACCCAGGCCATTTATTTACCTAGCATGTTTCCTATAAATTTTGCTTTTCAAATGAGATAAGTGAAATCAATACAGCCTGTTTTACCTATTGGGGTTCATGCAAAGCAGTGTCAGAAGACCCACAACTGCTCTGTAGACCCTAATGTTATCAAAACTTTTGTGAGAAGAAAAGCATTTTTCACCTAGGAGAAAAGCAATATATTATGGAGACCTGGAGGAAAGGCTTAGAGCTTGTCTCCTGCTCTGTTTTTGTTCTAGCTTTTTGGTAGGCTTTTGGATACAAGACTTCAACTCTCTACAAGGATCAATTAAGACAATTATGACTATTTGTATTTATGAGCATCAATTAAGACAATTTCCATAAAGAATGAAGGAACAGTGTCAGTCCATGAGAAATGTTAGTCAAGATCCCGTTCTAGTGCATTAGCTGAGCAAAGGAAGAGACCAGCTCTATCCCAGTAGGCAGGTAGGCCATTTATTATAGGAAGATGTACCATAGAGCATGGACAGCAAAAGAACTCCTCCTGATTAATGTATTTTCAAGTATTTATTCTGCTGTAAAAACAATAATATAAAGAGCAAATGTGAGTTGGAGTCTCCGCAGATGAGGGCACTTTGGGAAGAAAGTGATCTTAGCTAGGAAGGGACAAAGGATTGCTTTTAGTGTTTGTTTCTCAGCTGACTCTTCTCCCTTGTAGTTAGTCAGAAGAAGAATCAGAGTAGGGAAAATATGCTTTACTAAGATTGTGTGGGTCTCTCAACACACACTAAATTGATTAGGGACCCAAGTGATACAATAGCACCGAGTTACTGTCTCTCTGCCTCTCTTGTTGCAGACAAGCCTTAATTATTTTACTTATACAAGTATTTCACATGTTTGTTTTATTTTATTTTATTTTATTCTCCATTTGATTTTCATGGTATATAGGAGACTGCTTTTACAGTATTTATTTCTTATCTGACAACCATAAAGAACTCAGATGATTTCTTTTTAAATTTAATTTTATTAAAACCCAATGATTTACAAAGTTATTAATAGAGAGTTTTAGACCTACAATGTTCCAGCACCAATCCCAACACTAGTGTCAATTTCCCTCCACCCATGTTCCCAGGTTCCCTCCTCTTAAGCCCCATCCCATACTGCCACCTTAACAGAAACCTTTTTCAATTCAGTTGTTAAATTTTGGGTCTCATGATTTAAGTGTTGTTGGCTCTGTGGTTTGGATATTAAGCTCTGTCATTCCTTAACACCACTAAGGTACCTGAATTTCCTTGACTCCTGCCCCCTCCTTGCTTCTCATCTTTCTCTTCCTGCTTCCCCTCTACTCTATTTCTTTCTTTCTCCTCCCTATAACCTGGAGCCAAAGGTGATCTAGGCATAGCCCCTTTGAACTATAGCATGGCATCATCCAGTTATTCTAAATACACATATAAATGATATCCTGTGTTTATTCTTCTTCTCAGTTCATTTAACATATTATCTTTCAGTTCTGTTCATGTGGAAAACAAATTGCATGATTTCCTCATTCACTCCATCTGCATAGTATTCCATTAGAAACACACATGATTTCCCATGGCTGTTTAGACCTTCTTGTTTTATTTGAATACAAAATTTAGATTTTCCATCAATCAATAATGATAACTTTTATTCTCCCAGTCCACTTCCTATACTCTTATTTTTATATCCTGACTTTTATATCTTAATTATTTTACCAATATTTATGAATGATTAAACTAATAATTATTTTCTGATCCACTCTGGTAAAAATGACTTTGAGATATAGCAACTAAAATGCCCAACAAGAAACTACAAATCTGTTGCAGTAATTTAAATGGAATATAACAGTGCCCTGAATTAAGACATTGGGTAACACAGCACATGGGATGAATAAAAGTGAGCAATATTTTAACTAAATAAATGAATGAACATATTGAAATGAAAGAGGTCTGAGGCTTCAATTGTAAACTAACATGAGGAACTGATTAATTAGCCATAATCCAGTTAAGAAAAAAAAAGAAAATACTCTAGGTATGGCTTTAAAACAAGAAATTCAATTCCTGCATAACCACTATCAGGACTGTAGGGAATCCTTACATAGGGCCAAAATGAACTGTAAAGCATGCAAACCAATCTATGCAAATACTGAAGAAATCTATGAAATCTGCAGTTGAGTTGGTATTGCTATACCTATGCCACTTATTGTTTGATATAATATTATGTAACATGCTCTTTAAGCATCCAAATACATCCTATTTGATATCCTATTACGTTCTCATAGATGTAGGATGTCCCTTTTGACAGGAGTTTACCTTTTCTTTTATATACTCAATTTGTTTTTGCAACTTCCTATGAGTACTTAATTATTTCTATGTAAATGTATGTGGTTTTCTCTTTTTGGGGGTAAAGGGAAAATGTACTCCTGGCTCTGTGCTTAAGGGACCATATGTGGTGCCAAGGATCAAACCCAGGTTGGTCATGTGAAGGCAAGCACTTTACCCACCATCTCTTCAGCTCAAGTTTTTAAGGGTTTTATATAAGCAACAGTAGGTGATATCATTGTATCACTATCTTCCCGTTCATCATCGATTTGCTTGAGCAGGCACCAGTAACGTCTCCATATGTCCTGTCTCATGCAAGTAGAGCCCAAGGGCACCTGCTTGCTCCAGGAACATAAAGAGCCTCAAACCGTTCCATCAGGTCATGGGAATGAGGTCTATAATTGTTACTGGTATTCGGCATATCAAATACGACACAGGTAGCTTGCCAGGCTCTGTTGTGCTGGTAGCATACTCTTGTAGTCATCTCTAAATCCAGCATTTATTGATGAACCGCGTGGCAGCAAGCGGCCATGCAAACCGCCATGCAAACTGTGATAGGTTGGTCTACTGGGTGGAGTTCTGACGAGGGGGAAGTCTGAATGTGGAAAATGGAGGCCCTCATGGAGTGGGGGGGGGTCGTCTGACTTGTTGCAAGGCTCTGCTGGGGTGGCGGGCCAGGACTAAACCCACCATCCCTCTCGGGCACCTCATGAGCGGCTGGGCACAGGGAGAGCCAGTAGCAGCTCTTCCCCGTGTCTGTGAGTCTCTGGATCAGCATACCTGGGCCAGATTTAAAAAAAGACTCCTGCAGGGTGGATCTTGATGAGCCGGGCTGGGATAGGCTGGTCTGCTGGGTGGAGTTCTGACGAGGGGGAAGTCCAGATGTGGAAAATGGAGGCTCTCATGGAGTGGGGGTCGTCTGGCTTGTTGTGAGGCTCTGCTGGGGTGGCAGGCCAGGACTAGAACCCGCCATCCCTCCCAGGTGCCTCATGAGCAGCTGGGCACAGGGAGAACCAGTAGCAGCTCTGCCCCATGTCTGTGAGTCTCTGGATCAGCATTCCTGGGCTGGATTTAAAGTAGGTGATAAACCATCCTATTTTACTGGAATGCTAGAAGGGCATGGACTAGAATGTGTAGATTCAAGAACTCATCTAAAAGCTCCTGCAAAGCTTGTTAACTGTCCTCTCTAAGACTGAAACTGCCAACAAGATCACCCTCATACCCTTTTCTACTGAAACAGTCATGTGGTTGGTGCTAAGGACCCAACTGCAAGGGATTCTGGGAAATGTTCTTCCACCCTCTGATCCTTTATCTAAAAGAACAGGAAAGCCCAATAATGCTGGGCTGAAAACATTTATCTCAGTTCACTCATATACAATAGATACTGTAATTTATTAAAGGTTTTTAAAGAAGGAATTAAATTTTAAGTCTCAATTTATAGTTTTTATGTGTAACTAAGTTTTCCAGCATAATTCCTTGATATAATATTCTATTTTTTATCCCAAGAGTTTCTACAACTCAAACTTTCATAGGATCTTTCAGACTATGAAACAAATACATGAATTCTTGCATTGGCTCCCCAAATAATGCTGACAGATAATAATTAAAACTTCCAAGTCATCTAGCATTTTCATGCAGACTGTATGACCCATCAATGAAGCCATACTCTTATGGTCCTCCAAACACTGCTATCCATCCATCTGTCCTGGCCCTGTCAGTGAACTTGTGGTTCATTCTTATGTGCACGTAGGAAAATAAGCACCCAGTCAGCATTCAGTAGATGTCAACTCTCTTTCCTCACTTTCTTTGTGTACACTAGCAACTGTATTGTATCTCCCCAAATTCCTAAGTTGAGTCTTAACATCAACTTGAGAGAGAGAGAAGAGAGAGAGAGAGAGACAGAGAGGGAGAGAGAGAGATTTCCCGTGCTGTCATGTGAGGACACAGCAAGAGTCAGCCATCAACAATCCAAGAAGAAAATATTCATCCGAGTGCTGACACCCTGATCTCAGACTTCCAGATTCCACAACTATGAGAAAATAATTATCTATTTTTTAAACCACCAGTCTACGTTATTTGACTATGGCAGCCCACACTATAACAAGTCTTAATTAGGGAAATTTTTTCTTACTGATGATAATGTGCAAATTTTAACTGCCAGACATTTAAAGAGTATGTTGATGAGAGAGCAAAGGAAGCAAATGAAATAGCTAAATGTGATTTGGATTGAAGTTGAGCAATTTCAAAGGTAAGATTGATCTCAGTTTACTCAAGGTGTGCCTGTGACTACTTCTATGATAAAGATAGTCTGTGTCAAGATTGTGTGGATTCTTTCCAAGTGGTTAATAAAAGTATATTCTTGTTTTGGTTCTTACTGCTGCACAATAATAAATAAATGGAAAGACACCTACACACTGAAAAAAATTACAAAAAGGAGTGGTCATCGCTAGAAAACAGTGAAAAGAACTGGGATGGCAAGAGAGAATGCCAAAATATAATCCTAAAAAGAAGCAAATAAAAAGGCCAAAGAAATAATACAGCAGGTAAAGTCTTTGTCTTGCATATGATCCCCTAAGCCCCATTAGGAGTGATCTTTGAATGCAGTGCCAGGGTGAGCCTTGAGCAAGGCACAAACAAAAAGATGACAAAGAAAAAGACTGAGGACATAGAAGCCCTGGCACTGAGAGATTTGAACTGGTTCCAAGGATCAAATGAACAGCAATGAAGTGCTATCATCCCATCCACCAAGTCTCAATGCTAGCCTGGATACTAGAAAACAATTCTTTTTTATATAAGTATTTTATTATACCACCATGAGGTATACAATTATAAAGATGATATTTGGGTTTTGGTCATACAGTATTCCAGCACCCATCCCTCCACCAGTGCCCATCTCCCACCACCAATGTCCCCGGTTCCCTCCCCATCCCCAGCCCGCCTCCATGGCAGGTTCTTTATTTCTTTTCCTTTCTCTCTATCTCTTTCTCTTAGAAAACAATTCTTTGCAATTTCAAAGCCTGCAAGTATTGAGACCTCCCTGAATGAAAACTTCCTTTGCTCCACACTACAGAAAAGTAGATGAGCCCAACCTGACAGTGTCATAATCTTTAAAAAGGAACTTGTCATTTGGAAATTTTTTAATGAGTCACTCTCTCTTTCTTTCTTCTCTCTCTCTCTCTTTCTCTCTCTCTCATTACCATGAGGTAGACCATTACAAAGCTATTCATGATTGGGTTCATCAAAGTGTTCCAACACCCGTCCCTCCACCAGTATACTTTTAATAGGACTCTATTTATTTATTTATTTATTTTGCTTTTTTGGGTCACACCTGGGGTTGACTCCTGGCTCTGGCATAACTCAGGGGTTACTCCTGTCTCTTCACTCAGGTTACTCCTGGCAGTGCTAAGGGGACCATATGGGATGCTGGGGATCGAACCAGGGTTGGCTGCATGCAAGGCAAACACCCTACCCGCTGGACTATCGCTCCGGACCCTAGGACTCTTATCTGTTGAGTTTCAGAGGCAATGACTAAACCTTGATGTTTGATTTCCTTTCTGGGAACATTTAAAACCAGAAATCAGACTCTACAGTGCTTACCTGGTCTTCCACCCTCCTGGAAGGTGGTGGAATTTTCTCCCTCTTACTCCATTTCTTCATCAGTATTTCCCTTCTCCCACAAAATTCTCTTGATGACTTTTTCTAGCACAGAAAATAATGTTGAGTGGAAAAAAAAGAACGGAAAAAGAGGAGCTGCATGTATATTGTTCTGTGTGGACAAAAGTCCACCCTTTTGGCTTAGGTTCTCTCATCCTTGCTGACGATGATTCTCAGAGGTTTCCATACTCTTTGACCCAGCAAAGGTAACACTTATGATACACATCTTATAACTGTCAGAAGTGAGACTTAGAAATATGAAGAACCTCATCCATAGAGCGTGTCCCAAGACCCAGAGCCAAATATCTCATCTTTCATGCATGCATCCATCTCCCAATAGGCCAGAACTCTGCAGCCAAGAGCTTGTTGACTCCAATACTGACACCCACTTACCTTGTGATAGGGGTGGAGAGTTATAAGTCTTTGAATTCACTTCTTTTAACTGTAGAAGTGAATTGACTAAACTTCATGGTTGCTGAAAACTTGCCCTAACACAACATGATCGGAAAACAACGCACCCTGAAGGCCAGTCAGAGGTACCCTAATTTCCCCATCAGGAAAAAATGAGAAAAATTCTTGAATTTTATACCTTAGAATAAATACTGTGCCGACTTTTTGTGCCATTTCTAAACTATGACTCAGGGAGCAAGCCAAGAGATAAAGGGGGATATTTATTTTGGTTCATGAGATCAACACATACTTCTCTAGAGCTCAACCAAGCAGCGACAATGTCTATGCAGGTCTCTGGACTTGTTGCCTGTTGGGATCTGAAAAGTGCCTCTCTCCCTATCCCTGCAAAAATCCAGGGGGATTTACTTTAAAATAACTAAGGAGTTACTTGCCTTGCACACCACCCCCAATTATGAGTGCTCCTCACTGTCTAAGAGAGGGAGATTCTCATGGAAGCTCCCCATCTGTGTACAGTAGACTTCAAAAACTCCCAGCTGTTAGAAAGTCTTGCAAGCAAGATAAGTAAACCACTCTCTCTTCCTCTATTTCTTTGGGCTGCTTTTTTATTTTTGCCATAAATGAATATATATGCTGACAGTTGTATTTTTCTTTCTCTGGTTTTTGATGAGGTTTTTAGGTGAGCTGTTATTGACAAGATACTTTATTACCAACCGGGGATGTTGGTGGTTGGAGATGGGCACTGGTGGCGGGATGGGTGCTGGAACACTGTATGACCAAAACCCAAATATGAACTTTTTAATTGTATATCTTTGTAATTGTAAAAATAAAATTTTTTAAAAAATTTTTAAAAAATAAAAAAAGATACTTTATTACCAACCAGGACTTAATAAAGTATTTCCTCTGGAGGATGCTTTAGCTCACAGAAGAGAGAGAGAGTGAAGGTCAACTAAATTGGCTTTGTAGGAGAAGGGCTTGTTTTGGAAATGGTTCTTGATCCTAATGCTGATGCTATGAAAATTATTAGAGATCCATATTCAGGATCAATGGTAGAGAACAAGGACACCGAGGCCAACAGAGAAGATGTAAGAGTCTCACTCTGAAAAACAGCGTTGTCATCCACATGATGCCCTCAGAACTTGGCTTACAGGGCGCTCTCTTCCTTGTGATCTACTGTATGACTTCATTAAAGGAAATACAGCACACAAAAGTTAACATAATTTCCTGTAGTTGTATAAATCTTGGGCTTCATTTATTGCTCATTAAGAGTGCTGATTTATTTTTTTTTCAATCTTTCTTAGTTTATTAGTACTTCATGATAAACTTTTTCATATTTTAAACTCAGATTTAACCATCTTTACCTTTGCTTTTTGCCTTTTGTTTTTTTTTTTTTATTTTTATAATTACAAAGATATACAATTAAAAAGTTCATATTTGGGTTTTGGTCAAACAGTGTTGCAGCACCCATCCCGCCACCAGTGCCCATCTCCCACCACCAACGTCCCGGTTCCCTCCCCCCTCCCCCAGCCCTGCTCCATGGCAGGTTCTTTATTTCTTTCCCTTTCTCTCTCTTTCTCTTTTCCTTCCCTCCAGACTATGGATTACAGAACATACATTAAAGGGTTGTCATGTGTATCTTTTGCCTCTATTTAATGCTCAGTTCTAGGTTGGCATTAGTACCCTCAACAATTGTTAGCACACTGTTCCATTTTCTGTCTTACCTAGCCTCTGAATCCCACACGTTTGTGATAATTTCCACCTTTGACAGGACCTCCTGATATATGTTTCACTTGACCTTGGATATTGGTATCATAATATGTACCTATATATTTATGTTATGCAGATAAATGCAGTCATTCTGTATCTGTCTCTCTCCTTCTGGCTAATTTCGCTCAACATAATCTTCTCCATGTCCATCCATTTGTAGGCAAATTTTATAACTTCATTTTTCCTAACAGCTGCATAGTATTCCATTGTGTAGATGTACCAAAGCTTTTTATCCAGTCATCGATTTTCGGGCACTCTGGTTGCTTCCAGATTCTGGCTATTGTGAATAATGCTGCTATGAACATAAAAGTAGGGATGGTGTTTCTGCTGCGTATTTTTGGCTTCCCAGAGTAGATTCCCATGAGTGGTATGGCTGGGTCAAATGGGAGTTCAATTTCTAGTCTTTGGAGGAAAGTCCATATTGTTTTCCAGAAAGGCTGTACCAGCCGGCATTCCCACCAACAATGGATGAGTATCCCCTTTTCCCCACACCCACGCCATTGTGCTGATTTATTATTTTATTAAATACATGTGTCCATCACTCTACACGGCTAGAGATGGTAGGTGGATAACACATGTGTTGCAATATGGGAGCATATTATGTTAATAAAGCTACAGGTTTATTAATAGCAATTCAATGAATGGGTTGCATAATTTCACAAATAATGAGGTGTACTAAAGAACACTTTTTTTTTATTTTATTTTTTTGCTTTTGGGTCACACCTGGCAGTGCTCAGAGGTTACTCCTGGTTCTGCACTCAGGAATTACTCAGGGGACCATATGGGAGGCCAGGGATCGAACCCAGGTTGGCCACGTGCAAGGCAAACCCCCTACCTGCTGGACTATCGGCTCCAGCCCCAGAACACTTTTTTTATTCTAACACATTTTTTCCAAAGACAGATTGTGATTGGTGCCTAGGAAGTAATTTGGGGAATACCATTAATTAATTAATTAATTTTAATTTCTTCAATCTTGCCCCACAAGATTCTCAAGTTTCCTTAGGAACTTGAGTGTCCCTTTAACCCATAACATGAATCATTGGCCTAACTCTAGTGAACTTAGTTGCTTGCTTCCACCTGCTAGGTCATTATTACTGACAATTGACCCTGCAGCCAAAGAAACTGAACCACAACCACACAGTAACTCTTTCAACATCTCACACCAAGAAATCAGCAAGTCTAAGAGTTCAACTCAGTCTTCAAATTCCAGATCCTGTGCTATTTTTCAACCACACTATGCTCTAAGGGGCCAGGCCCATTCTGTCCACTGCAAAGGAGAGTGAGCCAGAGAAGGGAATGCCTCTTTACCTGGCATTGTGGTTGATTTAAGTATGGACCAAACTGGAGTAAGTAACTGGAGGTCATAGTAACTTTGTAATAAGTTCTCAGAGGAATTAGAATGCATTGAAGTTTGATAACTACTCTCCTTAATGGACATAGGGTATATAAAGTGGAGAAAAATTTAACTTATTGCTTCATCTCACCTAAAGGAGTAGAAAAGACAATGACAAGAGATGAAAGCATTTTCCCCTTCCAGATCTTTGGGTTACCCAATGGTTAACAGCCACAATATTGCAGAGTTTTATATTTATTTTTGTTATCTTTTTATATACCATCTTATTTATTTATCCCAAGAGCTTTCTTCTTTATATGTCTCATCTTCTCACTTTCTAAGACCTAAAGCCACCTGAACTTCTGGTCACCTTCAACTTCTTGTCAGGCTTCAAGGATGAGCATATGAGTAGATTTCTCTCCATAAGCTTGTTGTTATTGTGTAGCATAAATTAGTACAGCTCAACGTTATTTGTCACCCTATTCTAACAAAGCAAACAATTGTTTGAGAAAGTAGCTCAATATATTTATCACTGAGAGGCCAACAGCTTGGAGTATTTGCTGTACTGAGCAGAATACAATCATTTGTTGTTGTTATTGTTGTTGTTGTTTTGCTTTTTGGGTCACACAGGAGATGCTCAGGGGGTTACTCCTGGCTATGCACTCAGGAATTATGCCTGGCTGTGCTCAGGGGAACACCTGGGATGCCAGGGATCAGACCAAGGTTGGCTGCGTGCAAGGAAAACGCCCTACCTGCTGGACTATTGCTCTGGCCCCAAGCAGAATACAATCTTATTTATTTAATACACACACACACAAACACACACACACACACAAAACCACTGTGGCACAGATAAATTCAAGCCTACAGGAGAATACCCAAGTGCTCATGGAGAATTTCAGCAGTCTTGGTAAAAGATTCCAGAGGGCATGGTAGTCTTAACAATGTGAATCACTGGGGCCAAAGATATAGTACAGCAGGCAAGGTGTTTGCCTAACATGCTGCCAACCAGTTCAATCCCCATCATCCTATTTGGTCCCCCTAGCACTGCCAGGAATAATTCCTAAATGCAGAGTCAGGAGTAACCCCTGAGCATTGCTGGATGTGACCCAAAAAAGCAAAAAAAAGAAAAAAGTGAATCATTTTCTGTGATAGAAAAATTAAAGTGACCCTGACTTTGGGTTCTACTTCAGTGAATTCTAATTGCCAGACTAAGGAAGGCATTGATCTCCCAAGAATATGCAATAGGCATAAGCAATCTTTGTCATAATCTTATATAATATTATATAAGCACTCTTATATAATAAGAACTAACATACAGTACCTTTTTTTGTTTCCTCTAGTTTTCATCTGTTCATTGACAAGTATTTATTGATCCCTAGGTGCCCAGTATTATATTAGATATGACTGTGAGCAAAAGTCAAGTCTTTGACTTTCTGTCTTTGGCACTTTAAAGAAGATAGAACAAAATCATAAACCAAAGTGTAACTTAAGGGACTATTAGAATTTTCTGCAAAAACAATGAAGGCATAAGAGACAGTAACCAGCAGTGCAAGAAAAACTTGCTTCTGCAGCGATGATAGCCAAGAATTGATCGCTGAGGGGTTCTCACTTAGCATAGACAGAATCTTCCAGAAAACATACGTTTCAATATTTAGAATTTACCACAAGTGTGTGAGGGTCAAAGGTTAGGTAAGATAGAGAAAAGCCAGTGTTCTAATATTGTTGGTAATGCCAGACTAGAACTGAACATTGAAAATAGGCATGTATATATATATATATATATATATATATATGATAGCTCATAAATATATGTACTGCAAGCCACAATGTGTAGAGAAGGGAAAGAAAGGAAGAGGAGGAGGAAGAAGGAGAAGTAGAAGCAGAAGACGCAGAAGAAGCAGTAGAAGAAGCAATAGAAGCAGAAGCAGAAGAAGCAGAAGAAGAAGCCACAGCAGCAGCAGCAGCAGCAGCAGCAGCAGAAGAAGAAGAAGAAGAAGAAGAAGAAGAAGAAGAAGAAGAAGAAGAAGAAGAAGAAGAAGAAGAAGCCAAAGAAGCCGAAGAAGCAGAAGCAGAAGAAGAAGAAGAAGAAGAAGAAGAAGAAGAAGAAGAAGAAGAAGAAGAAGAAGAAGAAGAAGAAGAAGAAGAAGAAGAAGAAGAAGAAGAAGAAGAAGGAGAAGGAGAAGGAGAAGGAGAAGAAGGAGGAGGAAGAGGAAGAGGAGGAAGAGGATGAGGAGGGAGAAGAAGAAGGAGGAGGAGGAAGAGGAGGAGGAGGAGGATGATGAAGAGGAGGAATAAGAGGAGGAGAAGGGGGAGGAGGAGGAGGGAGAGTGAGGAGTGCCTGCCATAGAGGGAGAGGGAAACTGGGGACATTGGTGTTGGTAAGGGTACACTGGTGGAGGGATGGGTGTTTGACCACTGTATGATTGAAACCCAATCATGTACAGTTTTGTAATTGTATATCTCACAGTGGTGTAACAAAATTTTTAAAAATAAATAAAAAAGAACCTTCCAAAAAACACAAGTCACTAGCTAGCATTATCACATGATGATACTAGCAAAGGCATTGCCTTCTTTTAGACCTCAGTTTCATAATTTAGAAACTGCAGAGTAAGGCCTAAAGAGACACCTCAGTGGGCTGGGTGTGTGCTTTTGCCTGTTGAAGGCCCAAGTTCAATCTCCAGCACTCCATGATCCCGAGAGCACCATGACTGGGCACCAGTCAAGGGAAGAATGATTGAGAACCACCAGGTATGGCTCTAAAAAACAAACAAAATGAAATTGCCAAGTTAGAGTAAATCTGTGGGATTTCTATTGGCCCTAAAACTGTTTTATCATCTTTCACTGCCCTATCAGTGATAGTGATTCACAGTCTGAAAGGTAGAAGACAATCTCTGATCCAAACCATGCCATGATTACTGTTGCCTGCAGTTTTCAGGATGTTCTTCTCATTAAAGATAAATTCATAGCTTCTTTGTGCAGAAGTATTTATTGATGACTCTTTTTTATTTATTTACTTATTTATTTTTGCTTTTTGGGTCACACTGGGTGATACTCAGGGGTTACTCCTGGCTTTGAAAATTTCTCCTGGTGGTGCTCAGGGGACCATAGGGGATGCTGGAGATTGATCCAGGTCCGCCTCATGCTAGGCAAAAACCCTCCTCACTGTACTATCGCTCCAGCCCCTGATGACCCTTTTCTAAAAGCTCAAGTCATCCCAACGTTTAGAGATGACATTGTTGAAGATGACAAGATCCCCCCACCACAAGTTTTTAGGAATGAGTTGTGCAGCTTCATAATGACTTCATGTGTGGCTTCAAGTCTGAAATTGAACATATGTCAGTACAGCCAGCTTGCATAGCTGCCAGAAGTCAGTCGATCCAACACGCTGTTAGACAAGAGTCTTGAGTGTGTCTATAGAAAACAATCCCTTGTCTGAAATGTTTCCTTCCTTACCATGGGGGCGGCAGATCTCACTTGGGTCTGAGACAGTATTTATCCAAATAGAAGGTCACAATGTAGATAGAGAACTTTTTACTCAAGGACGAGCTCTATCAGACAAATATTTGCAGCCAGAATGTTCTTGGCTCTCTAGATGATTTGTCTCATTACTCCATTTTGCTTTTATCACCAGAACATAAATCTCAATCAGTAATCCACCACCTAACATGAAAATTCCATGTATGTAAATTCTGTGTACATAAAATGAGGTGAACACCAATGTTTTTGTTTTTATGACTGATCTTTTCTTACTTAGTGATTTTAAAAAAATTCACTGTCTCCAAATAACAAACACATTTAAAAAAATTTATGGGACAGTGTCCAAAGTTAAGATCCAAGGACTGAAAAATAAGATTCAAGATGATATTAGGATTTTGGTGTCAGACAGTAGAGATTGTAGAACAATTCAAGGAGGCTCTTTAAGGCTCTAAGGAAGCCCGAGGAAGTCATCCACACATAAATGTAGTGTGTTTATGTTGACATTACTAGTGAGGATCTGAAACTCACATTAGCTAGGAAATGCTGAAAAAAAACCTTGAGCCAAACCACCCTACCCCATCGCCCACTAACGTTCTCTATCACTCTGCCTTAGGAAGATAAAGGACCCCCACCAGCACACACACAGTATTCACGTTCTGCTTGAAGTGTTTTTTAATGTTGAGACAGTCTCTTGAGGAGACTGGTGCCAAGAAAACTGTCTTCTTTGGAGGTCTATCAAAACCAGACTGTGTATATCTGCTATGACCTCTATGAGGTCCTACCCCAATGTGGAAAGGGACAAAATGATTCCATGGATTTTTCCAGTTTTTTCTCATCATAGGTTCAGCTTATATCCGTACCAGGTAAAACAGGGATGCCTTAGGAATTCTCACCAGTCAGACTCAATGTTGCTCACTTTGGCCATAATGATGTCTTGAATTCCCTAGAGCAGGCGAGAAACATTTTATTAATAAGTTTTTTTTATTTAATGGACTGGAATGATAATACAGTAGGTAGCATATTTGCCTTGCATGGGGCCAACCCAGATTTGATCCTGGCATCCCTTATGGTCCCTCAAGCACTGGTGGGAGTAATTCCTGAGTGCAGAACCAAGAGAGACCTCTGAGCATCACTGGATGTGACCCAAAATCAAATAAATAAATAAATAAATTTAAATTACAAAGTTATTCCTGATTGGGTTTTAGTCATATAATATTACAATAGTCACCAATATCCGCTTCCCTCCACCAATGCCCACAGTCACCCCTCTTGCCTCCCTAAGGATGGAGAAAGATTTTTCTACCAAGAGCCATTTGAGTATTTATAACTTCATTTGTGGGCCATACTGCACACGCAGGCAGGCAGGCCAAGGATATAAGCATCAGCTTATGTCCAGCATGAGCAGGGCTGACCACAGGATTTCCTGTGGGCATACATTCCCATTCCTATTCTGGTGGAAACACGGCTATACAGTGTTGGATAACCTATTTAACAATACCCATTAGCCCTGGATCTTTTGCATTTTCGATTCCTTTCCTCCCTATCATATTTGCATATCTTTTAGGTCAGAGCTATATGCCAAAGAGATCTCTTTCTTGTGTAAACATGAACAGGGCGTGAGGGCAAGCACTTGTGAGTCAGTTTGACTCTAATGGCTCCCTGGTATCCCATTATATTTTCTCAACTATAAGCCCCAGTACCATCTAGCTTGAATATATTTCCTCATATCCTACAGTGCCTACGAAAGACTGGATGATACCAAGAAGAGAGACACCCTGGCAACAAAATGGAACTACCTTTAAGGAACTCAGCTCTACAAAGATTAAAGGGAAGACTACACTAACTTGTCTCACCTAAAGACAAGCCTGTAGGGCCTCACAGTGTGAAGGGCTTTGAATACAGAGCAGAATACTTAAGAAATTTTCCTGGAGCAGAGTAAACCAAACAAAGGACATTGTGGGGATGGAAATATCAATCTAGCCTAGGGGACATAGTTTGAATTAAATAATGTGACTTCTCCATGAAAATAGACCAAATAGATATTTTATTTATATAGTTGCTAGCCCCTCTCTAGGTGACTACATAAGAAACAAGATTTGGAAGAAGGGAGCAATGCTATACATTAGCATCTCTTAAACTAGAGCCAGAGGCATGGCTCCCTAAGGAATTTGCACCAAAGGCTAGTTAGAACTTTGGTTACACCTGCCCTGCCCCCAGGAAGTGTGAGACTTTTGGCAGGCTGGCAGACAAAGCAACTTGGTCAAGAGGCACACACATGTATGGGTGAATTCTTAGTCAGAGCACATGGTGAGGGCATCTGGTCAACAGCTTTGGGTCTGTGTGAGTCTGTCAGCTGGTGTGGTGGTGGCAGACTATGCTTAACTGTTGGTGTGGAGTGTATTTGATAGGAGTAACGCATCTTTTGGATTATCTGTACTGGACTTGTGGTTTTTGTACATCAGTCATCAGTCCCCCCAAGAGTGACCAGGTTATCCGATGGAGCCCAATATTTTTTGGGAACCCACAACCCCCAACAACACAGCTCACAGGCTCTCCTGCCATTTTCCCACAACCAGACAGGAAAAGCCCCAACTTGGATCCTAGTTGAGACTAAACAAACATTATTCCTAGGAGTCTGTCCTCTAATTTGATGACTAGACATGTAGTGGTTCAAGCTACAAATCGAACAAGGCGCTTGTGTCATGTGCAGCTGACATGTGTCAGAAATGCCAATGTCTTTCACCCTGCAAGGGTTTATTTTGCTCACGTGACAAGAGACCCTTTAAAGTAGGTGATCCAAGGATGAAGTGGCATGATTTGCAGTTGTCAGTAGAAACCCAGGCTCCTTCTGCCTTCCTGCTGCACCAGCTTTAGAGTGTGGTTTGCATCGTTATAGTGACAAGAGAGCTGCTGTGACTCCAGATGTTGCATTCCCTATTCCAGCAGACTGTCAAAATCCTTCCCCTTGTCAGAATTTGCCTTTTAATTTGGAAGGGAAACTGCTTTCAGGAGTCTCCATATGCATCTTTATTGGCCAAACTGTCTCATAACCATCCTTGGCTGCAACCATATCTGGAAGTTTACATATTTCTGCTTCCCAGCCTGTAGTACAGAAAACAGCAGAGTATTGAACCTCTAAAACCCATTGCTACTTTGAGGTAGAATATCCTGATAAGAGTGAGCAAAGGGAAAATAAAATAGGATTGGAGAAATGGGTTGGAATGGGTTTTTATGGTAATCTTGTACTTGTCGAAATAGATTATAACATTTTTAGTTCTGAGAGCAATAACTTTGAATTTGACTCTTAACTAGGACATTGCATAAACAGTTCCCATCTACATCAATTTTAATATATAATTGTGAATGTAAAAATATTTTGGAAACAAGTTATAAAATATAAGTGGGGACAACATTCAGCTTGAAGTACCATAGGATAAGGGAAAGGAATTGATTTGGATAATAGGATGTGAGGAGCATTTCTGTACTAAATTAAGGGAAGGGTACATAGATTATAGGGGCTAGAAAGTTAGTAAGGTGGGTTTGCTTTGCACATAGCCAGTCATAACTCACTCCCTCCACCAAATGGGTAATAACTACGCCTGGAAATGTTTATTTTCATTTACTTTTTATTTTTTATTTAAACACTGTGATTTACAAAGTACAAAGTTATTTGCAATATAGTTGTTAGAAAGATTCATCATTCAAAACCAACCCCACCACCAGTGTGCTCCCATCACCACAGACCCTCATTTCCTACCCACCCCCATCATCATGCCTGCTCCTTCACCAGCACTAATTATACTGACCATTGCAGCCCATCTATGGTAATGGTATTTATAAAGTCATGACTTTTTTTCCCTCAGTTGTTATGTGTGAGTCTGGCCAATTTCTGTTCTTGCATTCACTTTCTGAGTTTCTAGAATGTGGTGGGTTTCTACTAGTCAACCCCCAGACTCACCACCACTACACCTAAGGACAACATTTATTTCAAATTTTTCTGCACCTCTGTTTGAGCCTGTCCTAAGCATATACTGAATAATGTATTCTATGTTGCTTGTTGGAGCTAATTCTCTAAATATGGTCGATGAATATATTCTTAAACTAAAGTCAATGAAGCTTATTAAATATCCATTGTGCCATTTGAGCGTACTCATATAAGAAATCAATATGTTCATACAGATCAGACATTATGACACACCCTTGTGATTGTATGTCCCTGCTTAATTCTATAAAATGTGATGGTATACCTGGTAGATCAATATACCTGGCTTTGAGATCTTGCGCAGCCATGTTGCAGCCGTGCAGCAGCAACTCTGCATCCCTGTGTCTGCATCTCTGGACCATGGCCAACATTGCTGGAGGCAGTTGTAGGTGGGCCTACCGCCTTCTGGAGGAGACTGAAGGTGGGCTCCATGGAAAGTTGAGTTGCTGCAAACTGCATACCTGGGCTTGGAATCGGCTTCTCTCTTGGGTGGGGTTCTGATGAACTGCGGAGTCTGGACCTTGAAAATGGCTGTGATTATGATGTTTGAGGTTTTTTTCTCTGGCTTCTAGGTTCTATTGGGGCAGTGGGCCTGGACCAAAACCTGCCCCCCCACCGGAATTGTTTTTAGAGTGAAATAAGATGTATTTTTATATATCATATAAAGAATCAAGTGCAAAATAATAGGCTTTCATGAAATAGTAATTCTCTCTTTGTACCGTTTATTCAGCACATGCATAAACCATCATGAAACCCTCCTCAGCCAAAGCTGACAGTTGAAGAATCAGCTCTTTGATTGCAAGAAATTAAAACAAATCCACTGAATGGTGTGTAGGCTTTCTCTCTCAAAGCACGCCAAGATTCTTTCATTTTGGGCTTCATCACATTATCTTAGCAAACCAGACAAAAATGTCTTAAGTGATTTTGTTTTCCAAACGGCCTCGTGTGCTTCAAAGTGCCATCTGCTTGTAACTTGTTACAAAACAGAGTCAACGGAGCCATTTGGTGACATTTTAAAAAAAGTGACTTCAGTGTTTGTTACCAAGGGATGTAATTCCTAGAATTTGTGCAATTTGTTCTGTGTTGTTAAGACGTGAAATGAAGCCTTCTCAGAGACTCTCAGCTGTTTCAAAATGTTATCTGCATCTTAACCCATGGAGCCAGGCTTTAAATTGGATTTCTTTCCATTTTAATTATCTCCCCATGTCATCCCAACCTTTCCAGTCAGAGATGAATGTTTGAAGCTTATCACCTTTTCATCACCATTGAAAAATTAAAAACATGGTGGGGGAGAAGCAAACTGAAAAGAGCCCATAGATCTGCAGGCAGAATCTAACCATAAGTAAAAGTTATTTCTGTACTCTGATAAGGTAACAAAAAAAATGATAGAATTCAACTCAAGGCCACAAGTTATTTTTCACATGTGTGTCATTTTGCTAGCCATTTAACCTATTTTCTTGATTCTTACCTGGAAAAAAAAGAATGAGTATACTTTCCTCTCCCTTCTCACCTGCTTAATACAACAGTAAAATAATATACATGATGCACCATTGAAAACTGGCTCTGTGTTCAGTCATCACTTCTGATGGTCTTCAGGGCACCCAGAATTAAACCTAGCTCTGTCCTTTACAAAGCAAGTGCCCTATCTGCTACTGTCCTATCTTTCTGACCTTCCTTTGTAATCCTAAGAGTTGCTTTGTGCCCACCTCAGTATTTCAGAGCTTTCAAAATTTTATCTTCTTTAGAGGTCAGCCCGGCTCGCACGGCCGCTTGTGGCTGCGCGGTTCATCAATAAACGCTGGATTTTTAGATGACTACAAGAGTATGCTACCCACACGGCAGAGCCTGGCAAGCTTCCCATGTCGTATTTGATATGCCAGATACCAGTAACAATTATAGACCTCATTCCCATGACCTGATGGAATGGTTTGAGGCTCTTTATGTTCCTGGAGCAAGCAGGTTCCTTGGACTCTACTTACATGAGACAGGTCATATGGAGAATGTTACTGGTGCCCACTCGAGCAAATCGAAGATAAATGGGAAGACAGTGATACAGTGATACAGTGATGCACCATTGAAAACAACAAAGCATATATTAAGCCATTTTTGTCTTTTCTCATCTATTATAATACAGTTCATAACACATTGAAGAGCATAAGAAAGTCTTATAATCCTTTTTTAAGTCTTATAGTCTGATATCTCCCAGTGGCCCATCTGATGTCTCACTTTATTTTTATTTTTTACCTTATTTTTGAAGCCAAGATTTCCTAACAAGAAGCCATTGTTCTGTTTTCGCTTTCTCTTTTCTCTTTGTCTCTGTCTCTCTCTCTTCCAAATCCTTAATCTGAATTCGACAGTTCTTCCTCAACACTATCTGATTCTAATTTTTCAGACTAAATGTTGAGCTAGTCAGTGCTCTGTAAATGGATCATCTTCTCTTAGAATCAAAACCAGCCAACTCCATCTCATGTCATTGAGTATGTGTCTGTTGCTGCTTCCCAAACTCAAGACTAATCCAAACAGACCAACATCTCTGCCCTCCTGGAGCTTAACGTCAGTGTTCTGGCCTCACCAATCTTGACCTGCTGATCAGGGCAGCCACACGTAAACTATCCAGCATTATCTTCTCTCCTCTTACTGAGCTTCTTCCCCAAGTGCATTTCTATTGACCCAAATGTGTTCACAACATTCTAGACAATAGTCACTATGCAAGTCCACCTACATCATAGCTCTTCCTGCACCTTCATAGTGCTCATCTTGAGAAGGGTAATATTCTCGTGAGTGATCAAGCATCATGTCTTCCCCAGTGTTGTTTGTCTTCATACAACCAGAGTGTTGCTAGGTAGGGTGCAGATGGGAAGTCATTTTCCCCACTCAATCCATGGCCCCAAGGTAGCTGTGCTGGTCCCAAGGTTTAAGTCTACTGGAAATGTCTACCTAAAATGTGTTTTCTTCGAAGTGCTCCTTTTGGCAACAAACACTAACAACTCTCTCCATAAAGTTTCAGCAGCAATTATTGGGCAGAGAACAGAAACAGTTTTCAGACTCTGCTCTCTATCTTCACCCTCCGCCTATTTGGGAAGATGATGTGAAATCCTCCAGTGTTCTTATCCTTAATTTTCCCAGCATCTAGTTTTTCTTAGCTGGGACACATTAGAAACCAATCAGACCCATGATAAATAACTGCCTTAAACTTTGCCCCCTTCAACTTGGTGTCATTTGGAACTACTCGTCAGCATCCACCCCCAAACTCAGAATGCTCAGGCACACCCAATTGGCTTCAGGTAATGGGATCTGAAACAGCCTTGGAAAAGTCTTGAAATAAATCTTTTTCTTTATTCCTTATTGTCCCTATTTAGAAGAAATTAATTTTTACTGAATCACAATGTGATAAATGGTTACAAGGTTGTTCATGATTGGGTTTCATAAGTTCCAACACCCATTCCCTTCATCAGTGTACATTTCCCACCACCAATGTTCCCAGTTTCCCTCTCACCCCACCCCCTGCTTCGGCTGCTTCTGTGACAGGCACTTTTCTTCTCTCTCTCTCTCTCTCTCTCTCTCTCTCTCACATATGCACACACATCTCTCTCTGTTTCTCTCTCTCCCTACCTTTATTCTACAAGTCCCATTTTTTATTTTCCTTAGAAGGATAAAAACGTATGATTGTTGGAGCCTGGTCAAGGGAACAGTCAATGCAACTTTAAGATGGAAGAAACTCGAACATCTCTACAGGCTGAGAATAATCGGATGTCTTTAAATAAAGTAAAATAATTGGAGAATGAGAAAAAGTGATTGGATTAACTAATAGCACAGAGGCCAGAGAAGAGGTAGCTAGTGAGTTCCATGGGGTAAAGTTAGGAAGAACATGATCTTGAACACCTGGGGCCACTGAGACCCATGGGTGACAAGAGAGATAAAGGAGAACATGGATTAGAAGGCAGGGAGTAAAGTTGATGGAATCATAATGGCATTGTTTCTCTCCAGGTTGGACTAGAATAACTGGATAGTGAGCTGGTCAAATGTGTACTGTGAATTGTGATCATAGAGTACACACTAGAAAAATTCTTTATCACTTCTTTCCCCTTGACAGATTGAAGTTTATAGCAAATATTTATATCCAAAAGACTGCTATAAAAATGACCACATGACACTTAATATATTTATGCTTTAAGAAAATCACAGGAGCCTTCCAAAATCTTTTGTTTCAAACCCTGAATTATAATATGGTTTTTAACTCATCTAAGTTTTGAAAATATCTTGGTCCAAATGCACATTCACAGAAGCCCTCTCTACATACACAGTCTCATTCCCTTATTCGTGAGCCTAGATAGTGTTCTGAAACCTTGCCAATGAAGAGGTGTGTGCAGGAAAAAAAAGGCAGCACTTGGAGCTTTTGATTTCAGTGTTATAAAAATGGTTCCAGATATGAGACATAAGAGGAAGATCATCTAAAACATGAACTATTTGTATGTCTGTCCTTTGAAGGATTTAATAAGCATCAGCTTTCCTGGGCCAAAGCAGCTTCTTAACTTCCAAGTGTTTTATATTTATACTGTCTTCCTTTGATTATTTCAAATCATAAAAGTCTAGAGAGATTTCAAGCTGAGATTTGCAGGGCAACAGGCAAATAAACCACAAGGGGTGAGGCTTTGAGGGAGTTCAGGGTTCCCCTTCCCTCTTCACTCAACCCTTACTCACCCACAATGAAGAGAACCATAGACTTGAATGAACTAGGTCCATATTCAAAAATGCTTTAGGGTGCCCAAGAGGAGAGAGGAAAAAATGGTGAAAGATTTGGTATTTTTTTGAACTCTGATTGCTCACTCTTATTTTAGTACTTGCTCTCATATTGCAAATGCTTGGTCTCCTTGGCTTGACTTTCAGGAATTTTTTGTCATCCACAGACCAGTACCATCATAGAAAAGTAGGAGGGAAGTAGCCATAAAGTGCTTGGCATAGTGCCCCGCTCTTAGTTCAAAACAGATAAAACTTCCTCTTGCTGGCCTTTCAGTCCAGTTGACAGACAGACAAACTATAAAACCCTCGTGGAGATGGGCAGATTTAGAGGTGAGAAATGCCAAGAAGGAAGTGGAGTAAGAGGAGTAGGTGTATTGCCATAGACAGGGGACAGGAAGTAGGGTCAGAGGGGTAGGTGTGCTGCCTTAGATGGGGACAGGAGCCTCAAAACCAAGCAAACAGAATATTTAGGCAGAACAGGACAGTCAAGAGGACAAGCCACAAACTATAGCATCTGGACACGCATCGCAACATGGAAGTGTAGGGCAGGAGGGCAAGCAGGACTGAGAGGGTTGGTAGTTGCAGGCTCAGGGAAGTGCCAGGAGGCAGCAATGATGCCTGCAGTGGAACTAACATGGGCAATATGGCTGAATCCTGGGAGGACTTGGAGTCTTTCCCTCCTCACCCAGGGATCTGAGCTAGTGATTGACATGCCCTGACTTAAATTCTTAAAGTCCACTCTAACTGCTCTTGGGAAAACAGGTTATCAGAGGCCAGGCTAGATGGAGTAGGGTTGCCAGGTGACTTCAGTAATGGTCTCAGGCACACTTAATGTCTTGTTTTAAAAAAAACATGCAAAGGTCAAAGCAGAACAGACAGACCTGATCAGTTTGACAGCAGTCCACCTTACAGCTTACTTTTTATATTGCATCGCTCTGCTTGAGGACAGATAAACCACATCAGAGCAGCGTAATAAAATGCAATTAGTTTGGCTAAGGAAGTTTCTTTTTTGAGGAGTTTTATTTTACCAGACAGTAAGTTCAAATACCAGACAGCTATGCTCAAAACCAGACCTGAAAACCAAAGGAAAAGGACGTCTGTCCTTACTTTCCCTGGTTTTTGTCTTTCCTGGCATCACTGCCCACTCTCCCAGAAAGTAGGAAGTAGGAAGTCCAGCTCACTGGGGTTCTGGCAACTTCTTCTGACTCTTTAAACACAGCTTTATCTATAACTTTTGACTGACTTAGCCTCTGGGTATATAATTCTTTGAGAGGTGGGAGATTGGAGTCTAAAGTATATAAACTAGCTAATGAAGACTTAGATTTGAAGTCACAGTTCCTAATCAAATATTGTTTATCAACACTGTTGCTTTCATTTAAGATGAAGAAAAGCTTGCCCTAAATGGGAACCAGACATTGTGGCAAAAGCTTAATAGAAGAGCAAGCAGATACATAAGCAACATTTATGAGGGAAGACAGTATATTAGTGAGGGGCTGGAGTGATAGTACAGTGGGGAGGGCATTTTTCTTGCATGTGGTCCATCTGGGTTCCGTCTGAAAAAATCGCATATCAAGCACCTCCAGGAGGAATTCCTGAGTACAGAGTCAAGAGTAACCCCCTGAGCATCACTGGGTGTGACCCAAGAAGCCAAAAATAATAATAGTAGTAGTAATAATAATATCTTCACTTCACTTGTATCACTTGTCTTCCCATTCATCATCAATTTGCTCGAGCAGGCACCAGTAACATCTCCATGTCTCATGCTAGTAGGCCCTAGGGCATCTGCTTGCTCCAGGAACATAAAGAGCCTCAAACCATTCCATCAGGCCATGGAATGAGGTCTATAATTGTTACTGGTATTTGGCATATCAAATACGACACGGGTAGCTTGCCAGACTCTGCCATGCGGGTGGCATACTCTTGTAGTCACCTCTGATCTCCAGCATTTATTTATGCTGGCCCATAAAATGGATTTAACAAAAACCATTTAAAAAGAGTCTGGGTGCCAGTACAGCAGAGTGGGCCAAGTGGTTGGCTTGTGTGTGGCCATCCCTGACCCCACCCTGCTGTCACATAAGGTCTCCCAGCACACTGGGGTGTGACCCAAAAGACAAAACAAGAAAATGTTGTCACTGTGTTTCCCATGACCTCCACTGGCCAATGGCTCCCTCGTCTCGGTGGCTGCTTCCTTCTTCCTGGGCGTGCCCTCTGCCCGCTTACCAGGCCATGCCAGAGCACTGTTAACTCTGGGCAGGAAGTTTTCTGGGCCCTGTCGTCTACTGCTCAGATTCCTTTGAGGAAGATGATGTGGTTTTCATATATAAGCAGTGGAAAATGATGCTCAGAGTTGAGAGATGAGGTGTGATGAACAACGAGCGAGGGTGTGTGTGTGAGTGTATAATAATAATAATAGTAATAGTAACTAGTAAAATACATAAATTTTTCTTGGGGAAAGATCCATGTAACAAGAAAATAAAGCAATGACATAGATGGGGAGTGGTTGTGTTCACCAGAATATTAGGAGAGTGGCCAGGAGAGGTCTCACTCATTGGTAAAAGTCAATTGGAACATAAACCTGAAATAAATGATAGTGATGATAGATAGAGAGAAATGTATGGCTATAGGTGTAAAGATCAGCAAAATAAAGTATAGATGCTATGGATTTGTCATAGAATAAGGAAGACTAGAA
>JAJIBD010011561.1:0-24555 GCA_021461705.1 Cryptotis parvus | reverse complement strand
ACTCAGGAGTGGCATGTCAGGGAGGCAGCCGGGCTGCCATCTGCCAAATCTTGGACTAGCTCTCCTTACGAACCTGGAGCAGATGGCAGCCATATTGTCATCTACCTAGCCATACCAGCGAGACCAGAAAGTGCAGCTTCAGCCCAAGAGGTAAAAACTACCCTAATCCAAATCCCCATTTGGTACCTCAACGAGACAGAAAAAATCATGAGAACCTACACCTTTCCCCTCCTCCTTCACTACCTGGGGGCAAAGCAGAGTCTTACCTTCGAATATGTATTGGAACTTGTGCTGCTGCAGGCTGGCGCTCATGGCCTCTTCCGATGGCACTGATGTCTTTGTTGAGTTTGACCACCAGGGATCGTAGTCCATGCTTTCCACATTGGCGACGATGGCATAGTTGCCCTCTTTGCAGGGGATGAGATAGTGGAAACAGTGAACCCTGGTTGGGTGTGGTAGTGAGGAGAGAGAGAGAGAGAGAGGGAGAGAAAGAGAGAGATTACTACTGATTGTTCTGATGAACATATGGATGTTTTTGTGGGAGAGCCAATAGCTGTGGTCCTGAAAATGCTTCTGTATGGCCCACCCCTGCATTCACCAGAAAGCAGCTTCAGTTCTTCTGCAGTGACCTTGAGCAAGCCAGCTGCTGTAATCATGACCTGCTCCATCTATAGGTTGTGGGGAGCAATATATGAGCTCTAAAATCCCCAAGACTGGCCTCTAAAGTCCTCTGAATAACAAGATGGGATACCTATGATGAAAGTGACCATTTCTGGCCACAAATATTGCTGAGTGAAAAGAAAAGGTGAAGTCACAGATCATGAGGGAGGAGACTTTGGAAATGAGACTACTTTGTTTTCAATTGCCATCACTAGTTGGGTAACTAGAGGGACACCTCTCCAGAAGAAGCCTCAGTTTTCTTATCTGCAATATGGGGATCATCACAACACTTGCCTCTTTGGGTGTTCTGAGAAGTACTACCTAGCAAGGGATTTGCACATGCCTGGCCCTGTTCTTTCTTTTTTCTTTTTTTTTTAATTAAAAATATTCAGCTCACAAGTTGCCAAATTATTCCAGGTAGATCTATCTCTGAGCTGAAAACTTTGTGGTTTTCTTGGAATGGTGAAGACAACCAAAGAGAAAAGGTAAAATATTAAAATGGAATTAAATAAATATAGAAATATACCTTGTTCACATAGAAGATGCAGTATTCAGAGATGCACATGGGGGAGAGCTGCCAGCCAGCTCTCCCCTAGCTCAGCTGACCATGAGGCCCTCAGGAGGCAAGATGGGCTTTGGGAGTGGGTACATCACCTCTGTAGGGCCTCAGAAGCAGCCGGATGAGACTCACTCACCATATAGCCGCCATTTTCTTGGTCTGGACACCACTCCTCATCAAAACTCACCCAAGAGAGACACTGATCAAGACCAGCTTAGTAGAGCAACCGAGTTCAAGCCCAGGTAGGCGGCTCTTGGAGGCGGAAGTCACCGGCATTTGTGAGATGGAGTTGGGGTCCCCTTTCCCTCTCTGACTCATCCAGGAGGCCCAGTGGTCCCGCCCACAAACTGCCCTCAGGGCGAACAAGCAGAGACTCAGATGTGCAAGGGGGAGGCCAAGCAGTACATCAAACTAGTGGAACCAATCATGTCCTAGAATATATTACAATCCACAATGTGTAAGAAAGGGAAACAAGGAGAGAGAGAGAGAGAGAGAGAGAGAGAGAGAGAGAGAGAGAGAGAAGAGAGAAAGGAGATAAAGAACCTGCAATGCAGGCAGGCTGGGGGTGGGAAGAGGGAAGTGGGGACATTGGTGGTGGGTAATGGGCACGGGTGGAGGGATGGGTGTTGGAACACTGTAGAACCAGAACTCAAACATGAACATCTTGTAATTGTGTATCTAATGTTGGTATAATAAAAAAGATGCAGTATTCAAAGTATAAACAATTCTTAAATTGATTTATAAATTAAATGTCATTTTCATCTAAATTCCAGTGACACTTATGGAGGTTCCACAAAAACTAAAAATAGTTGACTGTTTTGTAAATCATAGCACCTAAATAAAAGAGTCTAACAGAAAATGGAACAGTGTGCTAACAATTGTAGAGGGTACTAATACCAACCTAGATCTGAGCATTAAATACAGGCAAAAGATACACATGACAACCCTTTAATGTATGTTCTGTAATCCATAGTCTGGAAGGGAAGGAAAAGAGAAAGAGAGAGAAAGGGAAAGAAATAAAGAACCTGCCATGGAGGAGGGCTGGGGAGGGGGGGAACGGGGATGGTGGTGGGAGATGGGCACTGGTGGAAGGATGGGTGCTGGAACACTGTATGACCAAAATCCAAATATGAACTTTGTAATTGTATATCTTTGTAATTGTAAAAAAAACCTTTAAAAAAAGAGTCTAAAACTAGAGCTACTATATGATTCAGTCATTCTACTAGATATCTATCTAGAAAATTAAAATCACTAATTTGAAAATATATATGCATACCTATGGTTATTGTACTGTTATCTACAATAGTCAAGATCTGTAAACAACCAAGTGCCCAACAATAGATGAGGGACATGTAAGTGTGATGTTTATATACAATGGATGCTATTTAATTATGAGAAAAGATGAAGTCTTACCTTTACAACAATATAAATGGAACTGGAGGGTATCACGTAAGTGAAATAAATCAGGAGAAAGATACAGGTGGTATGTAAAGAAATGGTAAGAATAGACAGTGTTCAATAAAAACAGCCAAACTTTCACCATGTTATCAGTCTTTTGATTTATGTTTTATGATTTGTACTTTTGAAGTATTTAAGTTATTATTCTAATAAATTTAATTGGCTAAAATAAAAAGGAAAGGTTCACAATAAGGAGACATGGCTTGAGATGTACAGGGCATACCTGTGTGAGCTTGAGGAAGACAGAAAGAGCGTGTTGAAACTGCCCAAGTCCATTTCAACAGGCACAATTCTTAGGTTTCTTTTGGTAAACAGAACTTTCACATAGATAGAAGGATTAGCTACCCCATAACCTTTGTATTAAGCTGTAATGAAAACAAGTTGCAGTTCAAATCAGCTACCACACGAAACAGCATTTATTTAAAAAAAAAAGTAATCCATTGGCAGGTGCAGTTCAAACAGGCTGTCCTGTATGCTCGGTAAAGCTACATACTTTTTGGGTGATGCTGATGGGGCACTGAGGAGAGACTGATGATAATCCCGAGTCGGGCTTTGTCCCCCTTATTGGCATCATATAATTAAAAACAAAGAAACAAAAACCAAGACCCGAGCAAAAGGCTGCCTAAGTCTCAGACATTTTTCTAAATGATGCAACTATCATCTTTCCCATTATAAGGCAGACTTCTTGAAAAAAATAATCTACAAACCGTTAAGATTCCTGCCTTCCAGTGGACAAGTTATAAGTTTTGACTGTGGTATTACCACCAACACAATCAAGTCATAATACACGACCATCTCTGTCAGAATCCCCGTGTGCCCTTTGGAAGGTTCCCTCCGAGCCCACCCCAGGTCCCTCTTAACCACAGATCTCTTTTCATGTCTCTGTACTTAGTGCGCTTCCAGAGTGCTTAAGAATCAAATTATGAAAGATGGAGGCTTTCAGGCTGGGCTTCTTGACTCTGCCTAAAGCATCTGAGATTTAGGCATGTTAAAGTTTACTCCTTGTTCACACTAAGCAGCCTCTGAGTACACAGGGGCACCACAACCAAACCATTCACCATTGACACCTAGGTTGCTTCCAGTTTAGGTTGACCATTTATGAAACGGCTTCATCTATAGTTTTTACCTACATATACAATTTCCTATCTCTTGGCTGAATACTTAGAAGACAGATTGGCAGATCCTGTGGAAAGTGGACATTTAGTAAGAAACTGTAAAACTTTTTCCCACTGGACAGGTGTCAGTAGGCCCTGCTGTACTTGCACTCCACAAGTATTCCTGATGCTCCATGGTCTCACCAAACATGAGTATCATCAGTTTACAAAAAATTCAGCTCCACTGATAAAACTGACACAAAATTTTAAGACATATAAGGTATATATCATGGCGATTATATGTGTAGAGAGAATGAGGATTCCCCTATCTAATTAATGAATACATTCATCTTTTGCTTTGTGTCGGAGAACACTGATGTTTCACTCATCCTAGCAATATTTAAGGACATGATAGTGATATCATCCAAAGTCTCCGTTTTACACTTGCTCGTCACACCTTGTTCATTTCGTAGCTGAAGTTTGTCCTCTTAACGGCCTCTTCCTATCCCCACCCCAGTGGTTCCCCATCTTATCATTGCTTTCTGTGAATGTTCTGAAACAGATGACACCTAATAGTGATACTGTATTTGTCTTTTATGTCTGGCTTTTTTTTCACATTTTTTCATAGTTATCAGTTTTAACAAAAGTTCAGTCTCTCTAAGATATACTAGAATCTCACTAAGTTTTCAAGTTGTACTTCTCAGTGACTAGTGACAGGTGTATCTTCATGAGCTAATCTGCCACCCATGTATCTTTAGATTCATATCCTTTGTCCACTTAAAAAATATCATCTCACATCACAGAGACTGGTGCATGTCCAAAAGAGCAAGAACAACAAGTGCTGGCGTGGATGCGGGTAAAGGGGACTCTCATCCATTGTTGGTGGGAATGTCGACTGGTGCAGTCTTTTTGGAAAACAATATGGACATTCCTCCAAAGACTAGAAATTGAACTCCCATTTGACCCAGCCATACAATTCCTGGGAATATACCCTGGGAAGCCAAAAACACACAGTGGAAGAAACACCATCCACACTTTTATTTTTCATAGCAGCACTATTTACAATAGCCAGAATATGGAAACAACCAGAGTGCCCAAGAACTGATGACTGGATAAAGAAACTTTGGTACATCTGCACAATAGAATACTATGCAGCTGTTAGGAAAAACAAAATTATGAAAAAAATTTGCCTATAAGTGGATGGACATAGAGAGGATCATGCTGAGTGAAATTAGGCAGAGGGAAAAGGGCATATATAGAATGACTGCATTTATTTGCAGGATATTAAAAAAACAGCATGATACCAATATCCAAGGCCAGACAAAACATGGATCAGGAGGTCCTGTCAGGGTGGTATAACTTACTGCAAATGTGTGGGAGTGAGAGGTTAGGCAATACAGAGAAGGGCACAGTGTACTAATAATTATTGTTAATGATAATACCAGTGTAGAACTGAGCATTGAAAGTAGGCAAAAGGATATACATGATAACCTCTAACTGTATGTATTGCAAGCCACAATGTATAAAAGAAGGGAGAGAGAGAGAGAGAGAGAGAGAGAGAGAGAGAGAGAGAGAAGTGAAAGTGAAAACTGCCTGCCATAGATACAGGCTGGGGAGGGGGAAATCATGGGACTTTGGTGGAGGGAAATGGGCACTGTGGAGGGATGGGTGCTGGAACACTGTATGACTGAAACCAAATAGGAACACTTTTGTAACTGTATAACAAAAAATTTAAATAATGGATCATAGCTTTCTTCTTACTAATATATAGTTCCTTATATATACTGAATGTATTTTCGTTATTACACATAAACTTTGAAAAGCGTTTTCTCCTAAAGTTTGACTTATTTTTCCTTTTTTAATAATATCTTTCTGGGAATGCACTTTCTTTTTGATGAAGTTCAGTATATTCTTTTCTAGATATTTTTGGAGCCTTATTTTAGAAATCATGCCTCAACAAAAGTCACAGAGATATTATTTTTCTGTTTTATTCTAGAATTCTTGTAGTTTTTGGTTGTACATGTAGGTATCACTGTATCACTGTCTTCCCATTGTTCATCGATTTGCTCGAGTGGGCACTAGTAACATTTCCATTAGTCCTGTCACAAGCAAGTGCAACCCAAGCGCATCTACTTGCTACAGGAACAGGAGGAGCCCGAAACCATTCTTCAGGTTATGGAACTGAGGTCCATAATAGTTACTAGTCTTTGGCATAAAAAGTAAATAAAACACGGTAGCTTGCCAGGCTTTACCATGTAGGTGGTATAGTCTCAGTAGAGGGCTCTCAACCCGAGCATTTACTGATGAAACTTAAAGGGAGAAGATCAGATTTTATCTTGGATAGAGCTCTGAAGAACTATGGAGTCTGGATGTTGAGAATGACTAACTGCATGATGTGTGGTTTGCTATGGCTTCTTGCCAGGCTTACTGGTATCAGTTAAAACATGTCTATAACTGTTTACTATGTATAAATGTGAAAGAAATTGGGAAGAACCTTATGCAAAATTCAGTATCCTATAAAAATATCGTATGGCCGCCATAGCGGCGCCACGGACATGTGGGTCTGGAATGGGTGGGTCTCTGTCTTCCAGGGCAACTGGCATGGAAGCGGAGGCAAGGGCAGGGCCCAAAACTCCACTCCCAGTACGGCCAGCATGGTCTCTCCCCTGCTCATGAGAGCAAACCCTTGGAGCAATGTTGGACTTGGCCAGGGGATGGCCGAGCTCCTTACCGGGAGGTCAGCTCCATGGGTTGCTTCCACATGGGGCCGGCCGAGCAGCGCAGCTGTGGGTCTGAAGTGGATGTGTCTGGATCTCTTCTGGGGTTGCAAATTAGCTGAGTCTGCTGTGGGTGGGTCTCTCTCTTCCGGGGCAAGTGGCATGGAGGTGGAGAAGCGCAGGGCCCAAAACTCCACTCCGAGTCCGGCCAGCATGGTCTCTCCCCGGCTCATGAGAGCAAACCCTTGGAGCAATGTTGTGCGTGTAGGTACGTGATATTTTTTTGTTTGTTTCTTCTGGGAACACTCAGCACTTACTCCTGGTTTGGTGCATTGGGAACCATGTGATGCTAGGGATTGAACCAGTGTCTCCCTGCATACAAAGCATGTGCTCCAGCTGTTTAAGTCCTTTTCCCTGTCCCAGAATGTGACATATTATTGTTCATGCAAGTGAATGCAAGTATCTTGACTATCATTCACTTTCACGACGGGTGATTATCTTAATAGCTGTTAATCAGTTAATGATTAATTTCACCAATAAAAATTCATTGTCACAGCCCTGGGCTAATTACCAAAGTTTATAGTTGTTATGAAGATACCACTACCTACCCTGGGCAGAGCCCACTTTGGAATGTGACCTTTATGATATAATGATACAACATAAAAATGTATGAAGAAATAAAAGTTGATTGGTCTGAGTGAGATTTGTGACTAGGGGAAACCAGTGGCTTCTATGCCACTTTCAGCTAAGAACTAAGCAGCTCTTAAATAAAATTTAGCGCTAACTACTGAGATCATTTCCCCACTTCACTATAGCTATAGACATCCTAATCTCAGACTTTGGCATGTATACAGGACTGGGGGTGTGGGAGGTGGGCACTGCTTTGGAATGATACAGGGTTCCTTTTCACTACATACAAATCAGATGTCAGAGCCATGAGGTTGACTGGTGGAGATGGGTAGGGCCAGGGCATCAAAGCTGGAGCAACCACAGGAACCGTCAGAAAACTTCAAGAGGTGAAATGATATAACCAGTTAAGAGCTTTGGCAAGATCATCACGTGGGACAGTGATGGACACGAAGGTGGACTGATGGTGGAGCTTGAAGCTACTGGAAGTAGAGAGACTAGTCAGGAGGTAAGAACATACAAGAGCCTAAAGAGATAGCACTGAGGCTAGATAAACCTGTTTGGAGGTACTCTCTTTTCTTCCCCCAAATACTTCAAGATAAAAAGAAATTACAGTCACTGGGAAATGTTCCACCTTTACATTTCTTGTGGCCGTTACATGTCTTCCCCTTTTTAATTCTGGCATATGGTTGCTGCCTGTCAGGACTTTGGCATAGAGGGTTTTCGGCAAATATTGCCGATGATGCAGGCAGGATGTCTGGTTTTCAGAATGTGCACACCTCGATCCCAACTGTGTCAGGCAGCTGCTTCTGAGTCCGCTGAGTGTGCTGCTAACGACAAGAGAAATTCCCTGACAGAGATGGTGTTTCTAAGGTCTTAGCCTCCAAATGCAACTGAATTTTCTTCTCCCCAAGCTCAGAGAGTGCTACCATGTTACTCATCTTTTGGTGTATTGCTGGCCTTATGATGCAAACTGTGGAAAGCTACTTGGTGGTTAAATGGGACCCTGACGGCACAAGTGAAATGTCCAATCCTCAGTGGGTGCACCCTTCAATTCAGAACCTACTGGATTTTTTTTCTTTTATGCTTTTTCGCTTTTTGGGTTACACCTGGTGATGCTCAGGAGTTACTCCCTGGCTCTGCACTTAGGAATCACTCCTGGCAGGGCATGGGGGACCATATGGGATGCCAGGGATTGAACCCAGGACAGCCATGTGCAAAAAAAAAAAGCCCTACCTGCTGTGCTATCACTCCAGCCCCAAGAACCTACTAATTTGCGACACTTAGTAGTTTTGAAATTTACCAATGGCCAAAAATAAAAGCGGCCTGGGATATAAAATGGTTAGAGCTAGAGGGGAAATAGGGCAAGTTTAGTTCTTTCTCATTGTCTTTGGGTCTATTCTGTCTGTGCCCTCTTACTAGAGTCTTCTTGGGCAGAAAGGCCAGAGACTGTGTCTAACCAGTCATGGCCTCACCCCAGTTCCTGAGCGACATGCCCCCAGTGCTAGTTGTCTCCTAGAGCAGGATTCAGACCAAGCAAACATCAGCCCATGATGATGATGATGATGATGATGCTGGCAACAATGACAATGACAGTGAGGATCATGTAGACCAAATGTTCTGGGCATCTCTTAGATATGGACATCTCTTAGAGTGGACAAATGAATGAAAATAGAATCTCCTAATTAATGCATTTCCTTGAAGTATCAGCAGATTTTGTTTGGTAAAAAAGCACTTATCTGACCATGGCTTCAAAGTCAGCTAATCCTAAGAATCAGCCAAGTGTTTATTGGGCCAAATGAATGTTCAGGGGCAGCAGGATCTGGGGTAAATGATGGGAAAAGCACCATGATTCCAGATTCTGGGAGCTTAAAAATATATCCTCCAGAGTCTTGGCTGTTGGTTGCAGTTCCATCGAGCACACAAGCCTCCAGGAGTGTGTGTGTGGGGGGGGCAGTGGAGGTGCCTCTTGTTTCTTCACAAAGATTACATGTCACAAGCATGAGGTGGTCCGGGGAGGATCACCCATGTGACAGACAAGCACGTACAAGATTTTTCATGGGACAAGGTGTCATACATGCACCATTTGAGCCTGTCACGGACAGTACCGCTTCCTTTATGTATCCTATACTTTCAAAGGGACAAGGACAAACTGGAGCCCATGCATAAAAATCCCTGCATATGGCAACCAAGTCACAGGCAACAGGGAGGAAATGCAATGCAAAAAAACATGTTTAATACCCTCACTCAACCATCTATCAGTAAATATCTTATGTCTGATAAAAATGTGCCTGGGACTTTAAAATTCAGTTTTTTTCTGTTACTCATTGTTAAAGCGAGTTTTTCCTGTTTTTAAAGTCATGTTGAAAGAGCTAGAGAAATGGTGTTGCAACACAGAACGGTTACTTGTAAAGTTAATAAATAATGACTAAAACATGTTCAGCATTATTAAGAATAGTACTGCCAAGATGTGCAAGAATATAAAGGGCAGGACAGAGGTGAGGATTGAAAAGATCTTACTCAAACGTGTTGAAAATATGCTGCCTGGAATTAAGCACACTCCAAGCGGACAATGCAGAATGTGCAACACATCGGCGGTCACACAATCAATAGCAGAAATTCTGGGAGCTGCAATTGTAATTAATTCGCTGTTCCCTTGTTTCTCTGCAACCCAGGTAACAGGCAACAGAAGGATACTGGGCGGGGTCGCCCCCATTCTTCTACTTCTGTCTATTGCAGTTGTCTATTCATAGAAAACATTTGATTTATTCCACTGTTGGCTTATAAATAAATAGAAAACAAACCTAAAAATTATTGTAACATAGCATCAGAAACCTAGAGGAAGAGTCTTGATTTCTGGGCTGCTGAATGCAAGAAATAATCTAGAAAATAATGCCAAGGACAACAGAGCCAACTCTGCAATGCTGTGTCCCTTACTCCGCTCCAACTGCCCCTGAGCAATAAAGAAGTGACTCACTGGACAAGACCATGAAGAATGAAAAAGCAAGTGGTACCTGGAAGAAGTGACTTCAACAAATCCATTAGCAATTAAGCTTTGCATGGGCATACCAAGTTCAAGTGAAGTTTAAATGGATGAAGCAAGTTCCTCTTTATATTTTAAAAACCTAAATCCAGTGACCACTACAAATCTAAAAGAACCAACTTTAACTACCTTCCCTAATAATACAGATAAATAGTGTGATATTATTTGTCTTCTGATCCTATGACTTCTGATTCCACATTTGAAGAGGATACATGGAAACTGCCTACTTGACATTTCAAATGGAATGTCTCCAAACTGGAATTCTTGCTCCCTACCATCCTTCAACTTTTCTCCTCTACCAGTCTTTCAGCTAATGAGCCTAATCTACACAGATGCTCTGGTTTTGAAGTTGATGATTTTTCCTGGAGTCTGTTTCCATCTCTCTCATACTACTGCCAGCCCTTGTGCCCAATCTAATCTCTCAACAAACATGATGAGGTCAATCTTCAGAATTATGTATTAAAATCCATGCTTTCCTTTGTACCCATCTCAGGTGCTCATAACTGGTCTCAATTGTTTATTCTGTTTCTGCCTATATTTTCCCCTGTAATTCTTTTTCTACATAAGTATCAGAGATCTCCTGTGAATGAATGACTGACTGACTGAATGAATAAATGAACATCTTTCCTCTGCAAAAGACCCTTTGTATGGCATCTTTCATGCTTAGGATAAAATCTGAACCACGTAAATCATAACTGTCATTTCAGGGCCTGGGAGCCTGATGCTGAGGCTCTGGCCTTTTCCTATCTTTCCACACCCCTCACCTCACTCATCTTGTAGGCAGGCAGACGGGGGTGGAGGGGTCCCTAATGGCAATGAACATTTGCCCTAAGGCTGTCCAAAGTCACCTTTTGGAACCAGGAACCAAGACTTGACCAACAATAGATGCTGAGGAAGCTGGATCCATTTTCTTCCGCCTCCCATCAACCTTCAATAGCCCAGCAGAAGATTCCAGAACATTCCAGCCCAAGAGGATAAAAGCCCTCTTTGGAAATCAGCCCAGGAAATCTCCCGCCTTTGGAGCAGCCCAGGTTCTCCTTTGAGTGCCTTATTCTCACTTTCCCCTCCTCCTTCCCCATCCTGAAACCTCCACAATAAAACCTGTTTTACTTCACTGCTCATCTAATTCTGAAAATTCTTTTTCTGCATGGAAAACAAGAACCCTGAGAAAACCCTTGGTAAGGCCTAGGACTGACTTTTCTTTCCTGCAAAGGAGGGAGAAAAGGCTCCATCCAGCCGGAGTCTGTGGCTCCCCAAGAAATCTCAGGTAGTGGGGATCAACTCCTGTGCCTAGAGATCAAGCAGACATTAGGTGTGGCTTGAAGGCCACCTCGTGGGGCTAGTGGGGTTGAGCCCACACCGTGCAGGGGCTCATGGTAGACTGTATCAGTCCTTAGCCTGCCTAGCGGGTTCCGAGCAGCAGAGGTGGCTGGGGGAGAAAGTGCCCACCTGTCTCTCCTTCCCGCCTCACATAAGCCACCCGTGGGGCCCACCTGCATCATATTGTATCCTCTCTGTCCCTCACAGCTGTGAGCCCTGATTTTTATCTCAGGACATTTTGAAAGTTGAAAAAACTCCCCTTGGGCCCTTGTTCAGATACTTTCTTCTTGTCACATTTTTTCCCTAAGTATTTCATCTAGAAAGCAAATAAAAAACAAAAATCCCCCTTAGCATCCCAACCCTCTCTCTGCTCTGTCCAGTATGGTGGCACTAGTTACATAGGGCTTGACATGCGATAAATTCTAGTGCAGTGTGTGTGTATAAAATATGCAATAGGACTCAATGGTTAAATATAAACATTGTGAAAGATATCAATCACTTTATGTCAACTGCATAGTGAAATGAAAATATTCCAAGCAAGTTAGGTTAGATAAAAAATGTACCAGTATTTTTAATTTACTTTTGTTCTTCTATTTTTCTAAACTGTGACTATTTGGGAATTTAAATGATCTATGTCACTTGCATTTACAGCTCACTTCATATTTCCATTAGATAGCACTGCTCAATTCCATTATACTATTTGATTTTCTTAGTTGCATTGATCTGAAATGATCTTCTCTATTTACTCATTGGCTGCTCTTACCCTGCCCCTCATCAGAATGTTGTTCCATAGAACAAGGAACTTGAATGATTATTTTTATTGCTGTGCCCCAATTCTCAGAACATTGCCTGGCATTAAGAAGACATTCAATAAATGCTGAGTGAATGAATGAATGAATGGACTTCCTGACCTATTATGCTTTCCATTACCGTAAGTGTGATAAGAGAGGCCACCAAAGCTAATAAGAATATTCTACACAGCAGGGAAAGGGATTAGAGTCCAAGAATCTGGTGTCTTTGAAGCAATTTTCTTGAATCATGATTTAAGTTAATCTCTTCAACTGCTTTTAAATTCTTGAAGAAAAGGATCACAGTTCTTGCATCTGCTGATTTCCTGATTTCCTGCTATATTAGCAGATGATCTTAGTAAACATATCAATGAGCATAAAGTCACCAGAAACACCAAACTACTGCATTCTGAACACTAACGTGTAGTAGGTGATCTTTATTATTATTTCATTTATCAACTCGATGTTAGGAATTAAGTGTCAGTAAAGTTAATAAACTGATGTCAGATCAGCTAGCAGCTGGTACCTACATTCAAATTTGGTTCATTCTGATGTAATGCAAATTCTGAATTGTCTTTCTCACAATACAGGAACTGATAAAATACTAACAGTGAAGGAAGGACACTAAAAATATCACTTTCAGCATGAAACGAAAGACAGCATCTCATAAAACAAGGACCTGCGGATGTGGCTCAGTGGTACATCATCCACCTCGTAGACCTGAAGCTGTGCATTCAATTCCCAGCACCACTCTACAGGTTGAGCGTTATCCTTTCATCACTGCCATTAGTGATACCAAGGGTCACTATGGAGTGCATGGTCTCTAGCCCACCACAGCAAAGTGAATGAGCACTGCTAAAACATGTGTGGTTCTGGCAAACACTGCAGTGTTGCCTGACTTCCCCTAGGGGCCGATGATCAAAGTGTGCAGGAGCACAACTCAAATGTGAGAGTACTTCCAGTCAGCATGCAAAAACTGCTGTCCAGTGGGTGAGACCCCTGGTGATTGCTATAACAATAGCCACCAAAGGAGAGCAAGGGAAAAAAAATCAGAAAAAGACAAAACAACAGAGCCTAGAAAGAAGCAAGTGATATGTGAACTGCAGCACATTCAAACCAAAATCGCCATATACTATTATGATGGCAATATCCAAGGTCAGGAGAAACATGGATCAGGAGGTCTTTCCAAAGTTGGAAACTACCACAAACTTGTGGAAGCAGAGGTTAGGTAAGACAGAAAAGGGAACAGTGTGTCAATAATTGTCAAAAGTCTATTACCACATAGAACTTAGCGTTAAACACAGGCAAAAAGATACACATGATAACCTCTAAGTACATGTATTAAAAGCCACAACATGTAAGAGAGGGAAGAGAGAAAGAGAGAGAGAAAGAGAAAAAGAGAAAAGAGATGGAGAATCTGCCATGGAGGCAGGCTAGGGGAGGGAGAGGGAATCGGGGACATTCGGGGTGGGAAATGGGCACTGGCGGAGGGATGGGTGCTGGAACCTGTATGGCGAAACCCAAACATAAACATTTTTGTAATTGTTAAAAAAAATAAATAATAAAAAAATCACCATGTACTTGGCCAAACACATCCTACCTGACTTCCAGATGTAGGACCAGCAGGCAGCGGTCAGCCATCTCCTGGAAAGTTTTGGCCAGTTCACTCAAAGTCTGCAAGATCTGCTCCGACACTGGGGGAAGGTCCATGCTCATGTGGCCTTCCTGAGCAGGAGACAGCACTGCAAAGAGGGGAAGAACAAGACAGCCATCATTGCATCAGACACCCAAGAGCTGTTCTGAAATAACATTCTGTGTTGCTATGACCGCTCTGGCTAATGCTAATGCTGCCAGCATCAGACATTCAAGACATGAGAGGCTATTTCTGTAGTCAAACTAAAGACACAGATACCCCAAATGGAATCTTGAAGTTGGATGTGACCTTAATGGTCATCTGGACCAACGGTGGTCTACACTCATGGTTTCTGTACCTCTTCAAGAGGCTGTCCAGTATCCAGTTGCCCACCATCAACAGGTCTATGTTTTTAAAGATTTTCTGAAAAACTTGGTCTTAACTTACAACCAACTCTGCAAACATTTCAGATGTATCAATACTTCAAATATTGAGTCTACCTCTTTTGGTTTTCCCCTTCTTGCCTAAAAGTTCTATTTAGCGCTTCTTCAAAAAAGTTAGATAAAATAAATTTCCTAGCTTTATTTGCCAACAAAAACATTCTAACTGTCCTAAATCTACCTTTAAATTGGTTATATTGGTCCAGATACAACCAGTGCTATGGAATGAGCTGAGTTAACAGATTGAACTTCCCTTGTTCCAGAGGCTATATTCTTGCATAGAAGCCCCCAGTCTCTTGGGCCTGCATTTCACCATACCTCACACAGCACTGCTAGTCAACTGAAATTATAAAGAAAGGTCTTTGTGTACAAATTGCAAAAGCCACCTTCTCTAGCCCCCATGTAACAGAAAATATTTAGAGAGGAAAAAGCTCTGGGACATTTTCTTTGGGAAAACTAAATAGCAAAAATGCGAATTACATGTGTTTGTGTCTAGATACCTGCTGTACTGCCAGTTCTCCACAACTTCTCAAAGGTCAGGAGAGTCATTTGGCAACATCATTCAAAGTTTTTTAGTAGTCTACAGCCTATAAGGCTGGCTTTTGAGTCCTGCCTCCAACACTTTTCGTTGTTGTTGTTTAGTTTTAGGATACACTCATCAGTGCTGAGAGCTTATTCCTGGTTCTGTACTAGGGCAGTGCCCAGAGGATCATATGTGTGGCCAGGGACCAAACCTAGTTTGCTTACATGCAAGGCAAGGACCTTAACCCTTGTAGTAACTCTCTGGATTCTCCACTAATACTTATTTTGTGACCAAGAGCAAGTTACTTAAATTCTGGTTGCCTCAGTTTCTTCTTCTATAAAACAGAGATAACAGTAACTACACAGGGAATCTGGGGAGACAACTTAATGGGTTCAGCACAGAAAGCTTATTTAGTGCTAATTTAATAAATATAAGCAATTTCTATTTTTTAGCACATAGTTGGACCACGTTAAGAACTGACACTTATGGATAATAATAAGATATTTTAAAATAATTGTAGACACCTGGAGATAACTAATGGCAAAATGTGTGAGCTCCTTAATTTGATCTCCAGTGCTTCCCACATGCACTGAGTACAGCAGCCCCAATGCCCCCACATGACTTTGTTGTATGGGAGCCCCAGGAACACAGTTGAGTGTGTTAAATATTGTATCTATTACTTGGGAGAGAGAAGGTGGCTTTAGTAAATTTTACAAAAAGACCTTTTCAGACTTTCATTTGTGTGCTAATACTGTATGGGTTAAGGTGAAAATGCAGCCCTAGGAGGTTTGGGGATTCCATACAAGATTGTTCATGTCCAGCCAGGTGTGTGCAACATCCCAAGTAAAGGGACGTAGCCTCCAGCAAGCACCAAAACTACAATGTGACCCTACCACATGGAGTGATTGAGTGATGTCTAGACTTTGCCCCGAGAGTAGCACAACCACTCAGATGTCTGTGCACCTGGCAAGTACCCTCAACCAAATCTGAGAACTGTGGGTATTACAACAACAAGAATATACAACTAGAATATTACAACAAGAATATAATCTCAGTTCCAAACTCATCACCAAACTCAATTCCCATTTATCTCTGCTTTTTTTTGCTTTTCCAAGAGTAGACCTGGGCTTGTAAGAGCTAAGATATCCCTAGAATAGGCAAATGGGGCTGCGTTACACGTGTGGATGAGCTCAGAGGTGGTGGGGAGGCAGTAACTGGCTGCGACGGCAGCATCTACAGTTGGTGCTTTCAGGGCTGGAGCGATGTCTAGACTTTGCCCAGAGAAGGGAGTGAAAGAGCTCAGACCTACAAAGCCAAATTCTCTCTGGAGCAAGGGTCTAAGAACAAGCAAATTTCTGTACACAACAGCCAACACAAGAGCAATTTTGTTCATTGGAACAGCAGCAGAAGGATGGGGATGGAGCAATATCATGGGTACAGCAGATTTCAACCTTCAGATTGCCCTAGGTGCACTCTGATTCGAGAATACACTAGAAGGGGTTGTCCTCTCTGACCTGGGCACTACTAAGGGCGTATTTTTGCTATTCAAATCATTCTTTTCTTAAATTAAATACTGTGAGATAGACTATTACAAAGCTTTTCATGTTTGGGGTTCAGTCATACAGTGTTCCAACAACCATCCCTTCACTGGTCCACATTTCCCAACACCAGTGTCTCCAGTTTCCCTGACCCTCCCACAACCTGCCTCTCTGGCACTCCCTCTCTCTCTCTCTCTCTCTCTCTCTCTCTCTCTCCTTTTGTACATTGTGGTTTGCAACACTGAAGGATTATCATGTATATCCTTTACCAACTTTCAATACTCAGTTCTAGTCTAGCATTACCAATTCCAACTATTATTGGCAAACTGGTTCCTTCTCTATCCCACCTACCCTCTGCCCTCCAACACACTTGTGGTAGATTTGAACCACTAAGATGTCCTCCCTGCCCATTTTTCCTGGCCCTTGGATATTAGTCAAATGTTATTTTCAATCCCACAAATGAATGCAGTCATTCTATATCTATCCATTTCCTTCTGACTAATTTCACTCAGCATGATACTCTCCATGTCCATCCATTTATAGGCAAATTTCATGACTTTGTTTTTCCTAACAGCAGCATAGTATTCCATTGTGTAGATGTACCAATGTTTCTTTATTCAGTTTTGTTCTTTGGCACTCAGATTGTTTCCATATTCTGTCTATCATGAATAATGCTGCAATGATCATAGAATTGCAGATGGTGTTTCTGCTGTGTGTTTTGAGTCCCCCGACTTCCGATATTTCTAAACAAGCAATCTAGGGCTTTAGGCCCCCAAGTTCCTTTGCTGTGAGGCAGGTAATTATAGCAGAAGGATACATGGACCAGTGAAGAGATCAGAAAACCAAATTGAGGGAAATCAGATTTGGGTAGTCTAAGTCCCACCACTATACTTACTTCCCAAAATCAATCACAGTCATTCTGAACAAATTCACCAGGGGAGAAAATATTCTGAAGTTTTTAGTTTAGTTTTTACAGAAATATACCAACTAATATTGTGTAACAAAAGCACTGACAAATGATGCAAATTAAAAAAAATATAAGAGCCACATGCCCCTGGAGGTGTTGCAGGTGTGGCTGCGGTGCCTGGCTGTGTTGGCAGGTGGCAGACAGGAGATAGGCTTGTCTACACCCCCAGGGCTCTGCCCTGTGGGCCCTGGATGGTGGATGGTCTGACATAGGAAAAGACTAGGCCCCTGGGATAAACCCAGAGCCATGGCAGAGCCTGGCAAGCTACCTGTAGTGTATTCGATATGCCAAAAACAGTAACAATAGAGATGAACTGGACAAGGGACAGACCAGATGCACAGCTGTGCTGCCCAGCCCATGTGGAGCAGCCCATGGAGTCTCTGAGGTATTGGCTAGTCCCTGGCTGAGACCAACATAGCTCCTAGGGTAAAAGCAGTCATGTGGGGGGAAGCCACACTGGCCGGGATTGGAGCAGGGATTTGGGCTCCTCCCTCTGCTGGTGGGTGTGGCTACGGGCTCACAGCCTCTGCAACCAGATGAACTGGACAAGGGGCAGACTAGATGCACAGCTGTGACAGTGCACAGCCGCACAAGAGGCTTAGATAACAAAGTAGGCTAGGACCAGGTCCTTCCCAGGATCTTTCTCATCTGTACAACATAATGATCATTGTAGTTGTAACAAACTGGGGAGGCTGATGGGGAATGAGGAACTATGACACACTAGATCTCACTACTGAATATACACATAGATAATTGCATCATAAACCATAAGGCAAATCACAAGGTGTAGGAGAAGAGAGAGAAATACAGAGACAGAAATAGAAATCAGACACATGGGGGGGAGAGGTGCCATCTGGCTCTCCCCTAGCTCAGCTGACCATGAGGCTCCCAGGAGGCAAAATCGGTTTTGGGTGTTGGTTCATTACCTCTGTAGGGCCTCGGAAGCAGCCGGATGAGACTCGCTCACCATAATAGACGCCATATTCATGGTCCGAACCCCACAGCTCATCAAAACCCATGCAAGAGAGATGCTGATCTCAAGACCAACTCAGAGCAGCCAAGTTTGAGCCCAGGTAGGCGGCTCTCAGAGGCAGAAGTCACCGGGCATTCCTGGAGATGGAGCTGGGGTCCCCATTCCCCTCTCTGACCCATCCCAGAGGCCTGGTGGCCCCACCCACGAACTGCCTCAGGGCTCTCGGCCATGACTGCCACGGGGGAGAGCTGCCATCTGGCTCTCCCCTAACTCAAGTTGATCATGAGGCTCCCAGGAGGCAAGATGGGTTTTGGGAGTGGGCCCATCACCTCTGTAGGACCTCAGAGGCAGCCGATGAGACTCCGTTCACCATAATAGCTGCCATTTTCGTGGTTTGGACCTGGTACATCAAACTAGTGGAACCAATCATGTTCTAGAATATATTACAATCTACAATGTGTAAGAAAGGGAAGCGAGAAGGAGAGAAATGAGATAAAGAACCTGCCATGGAGGCAGGCTGGGGAAGAGGGAGGGAGGTGGGGACATTGGTGATGGGAGAAGAGTAGGGGTGGAGGGATGGGTGTTGGAACACCGTAGAGCCAAAATTCAAACATGAGCATCTAATAATTGTATATCTAACAGTGGTATAATAAAAAAATTAAAAAAAAGAAAAAAGTTTAAGAGCTAGGAATTTGGTTCAAAGTGGCAGCTCACATGACAGGTGTAGTGCAAGGACATGCCTGAGGCTGATCCCTGGCTCTACCCGTCTCTCCCTACCAGCCTTAAATTGTGAACCTGGTGTTCCGCCAACAATGCCACCCCAAGCACTGAACCTCATCAAACACATACTATTAAGGTGAAGTATCAAGAGAGAGACTTCCGCTCCTAGCAGCCTGCACTAATTGGCTTCAGACCCTATATCCTGCCCCTTGCCCGCTCAATGTCCCAACCAATCCAAAAGTAAGTAACAAGATAAGCAGCCAAGGTAAAACTTGGAATGGATGAGGCAAACGTATTTGGAGTAGCAGCACGTTGTACATTTCATGGGGAGACTGTAATCTATAGCGAAAACATAACATTTTAGTGAAATAACATGAAAAAGGATGCCCAGAGAGGCCCTGAAAGGCTGGCTGGCCAATTCCAGAGGGTTCGCTGAAATTTACAAAGTTTCCTTAACGAGAAGGAGCTGCCTGAGCAAAGAAATGCTGAGCACGGCAAAGACAGCATGGAATAATTAACTACCTCTTAAATGTCAAGTGGAAACCTACAAAAAGGCAACGTTGACAGAATGTGCTGGGGAGGTTATGGTAGAGACAGGAGCCTTCTGGACATACACAAATACACATGCACCCTTGCACGTGTTCTTTTAGAGGCATGGACTATGGTCTGGGGGGCATCTCTTTAAATCCGCAGAACCTAGATGCACTGGGCTTTAGAAATTTAAGTACCTAATCATTTCATTAACATATTTACTTTCAGAGCTAGGATCATATTACAGTGGATAGAGCACTTGCCCTGCACATGGCCAACCAGGTATGACCAACTGCCTCTTATAGTCCCCTAAGTATACCAAGAATGATCTCTGAGCATAGAGACAGGAGTAAGCCCAGAGTACAGCCAGGTGTGGCCCCCAAACAAAACACACACAAACACAGTATATTTACTTTCAGTTTTTAGTATTGTTTTTTAAATAGGGACATCCCTAGCAGTGGAGGGGGAGAATCCCTAGGGACTAGACATAGTCCCCACATCACCAGTGATGTGGGTCTGAGAAGTGCTTGGGGCGACTATGCTCATCCCAGTGGGCGTCTCTAGGGGCCACCAGTGCTACACACTGTGGGTCTCAGGGAGCCATGGGCACAGGGGCCTCGCATGTGCTCCACTCCTTTGCGCTATGTTCCCGTCATCCATTGAACTATTTATTTAATTTTGCTTTTTGGGTCACACCTGGCAATGCTCAGGGGTTACTCCTGGCTCTGCACTCAGGAATTACTCCTGGCAGTGTTCAGGGGACCATATGGGATGCCAGGGACTGAACCTGGGTTGACCGTTTGCAAGGCAACACCCTACCCGCTGTACTACTGCTCCAGGCCCCTCATTGAGCTATTTAATTTTTTAAAAAAGGAAGTGAGCACTTCAGATCATTCATGATATTGTGCTCCTCTTCTCTCTTCTAACACCACCAAATACAACATCTTTGAGAAACCAGCCAAATTTTGGTGTCAGGCAAACTTGTGAGCTTTGGTACTACAGTGACTATCTCACCAGGAAATGGAACTGTGGTCGCTGGGGCAGGCATTGCTGGTCAGAGTGAGACACACATATTCCCAGTTCTCCCTTATTCGTCCCACACTAGACTCTGGGATGCTGGCATTTCCAGTCTGCTTACAGCTAGAGGTGGCTGTGCGTCACTGCTTGGTCACTGGTTCCCCCAAACAATCTGCTGTGGGCACCACAAGATCTAACCCTGCGCTGACACACCAGCTCATCTTTGGCTAGAGGAAGAAATGGGCAGGTTGTTTTCCTAATTCTTTTTCTTGCATTTTAATCTCAAAACAGTCTCCAGCCACACTGGTGACACTCCAGTGTCACTAGGACAGTATTTGTCCTGGTGCTCTTCCAGCTTTCTCAGCCACTTCCCCAAGGCAAGCTGCCCTTCTGCGGCCTCCCAATACATGTAGGCTCTTCACTCCAGAGTGTCAGATTCTTACTATGACATAAGAATTGCTAACACTTGCCACAATCCTACCTTTGATAACGATTTATGTGCCACACCTGATTTCTGCCTTCACCCCTCTACTAATAATTCCAATGATCAACCCAGTAGCCCATTCTACTGGGCAATTTCAATTTTAATCTCAGAAGTTTTTGAGATTAATCTGCTACATTCAGCAGAACTGACAATTTCAGTTTTGAAACTCTCCTCGGTTTATTTGGCATCATCTTCTCTTGGGGCTCCTTTCACTTCCCTGATATTTGTTCTATAGTTTCTTTCTTGGTTCTCTTCCTTTCACCCATCCATAAACTGGTATGGCCAATGGTTTGTTTTTTTAAATTTTTTAATTGGCTTCTCTAACCATTTCATATGTTCTTTGAATGAGCTCATCTATTTTTTATGTATTTTAATATGATCTAGCAAATGATGGCTGTAAAATTTCATTTGCTCGACTGTTTGCAGTTATCTTCACCTGTACATCCCTTAAGCATCTCAAACGCAGAGTGTTCAAAACCAAACTCCTCTCTCTTCAGCATCTACTCTTTTACCCCACACCCCTTTCCATCCATGGTCTACCAACCTAGGAGTCCTTGCTGCAACTGGAAGGTGAAGCTTGGCATCTCTCCTCTCCTTCACTTTCTTCAATAAGCATTCATGTCTGTCAGTTTTATTTCTTCAGCATTTTATTTACCTAGTTTTCCCATTTTTCTTCATCTCCTGTCAGTATCTTGGCTTGATCTTAATCTCAGTCTGTCTTTAATAGACTTCTAAGTGATATCTGAGCCTCATGTCTGATTTCCAAATTAATCCCATCTTCCATCTATAACCAGCTCAATATGAGTTAGAGGCATTTTTTCTGAACCACAAAACTGATTACATTAATTTACTGTAAAAATGACATCAATGTTTCCTGCTGCTTACATAATAAAGTTGCAGTTCCCTTCAAAGTTCTTCCATAGTGCTTGGTTACTCTCTAGCACCTGAACTTTTCTGTACCTTTCACCCTCCTTTCTAAATGATCCCCCTTTCTACCCTGTTCCTTTGGCCCACCACTCTTTAGAGAAGTTCCCGAAACACTGCATGCAGTTCCGTGAGTCTACAACTCTCATGAAGAGGATTTTCCCCAAAATCATTCATTATTTCTCCAGACCAAATAGTCACTTCTGATATATGAGACCAGCCTGTCAGTTCTCCAGGGTGATTTCTCCCCAAATCAATTCTATTAGAGCAGTCATATTTTTCCATAGACACGATCTATTTAGCAGATCATATATATGCCAGTTCTATGTTGGTTACATCCATCCTCATTTCAAGGCTGGCAGAATAGCTGCAGGTGCTATAGAAGTTTCATCAGTGTTTTCTGGGTTTTTGTTTGTTTCTGAACTACTTCCGGCTCAGAGCTTGGGAGAATGTTCTCAGCAGTGCTCAGGGCACCATGCACTGAACCCAGGACTGCTGGACGCAAAGCCTGTGCTCCAGCCCTCTGAGTCACCTTCCCAATCCCTAATCAGTGTTTTGTAAAGGTAAACGGCAAACTCAAATAATAACATACTGATAAAGATGAGGAGAAAGGAGGGATAATTTGATTTCTTTCTTTTTTGGGGAAGGGATGTCCGCCTGGTGGTACCGGGGGCTTTCTCCTAGCTCGGCATTCAGGGATCACTCCGGCGGGGCTTGGGGACCATATGTGGTATGGAGGATCGAACCTGGCTCAGCACTGTGCAGACAAGCATCCTGCCTGCTGTATCCTCTCTCTGGTCCACAGCTTACACTTCTAGCTATGACTTTCTTCTCAGTCTCCTGGAGCCTAGTTTAAGGACAGTGTGGAGACAGGGGAAGTAGTTCATCATAGCTGGGCAATCCAGGAATCCTGGTGAAGTAAGGCTGAAAACAATTCTGGTCAGTTCCCACAAATTAAGTATTTTCTTGATAAAATGTGCTGTACTTAGAAGTCACTTAAATTTCATGAGTCCACCTTTGCGATGGCCGTGATTTGAGGCCTGTCTTTTCTACTGACATATAATCTCTGGCATATCAAATCCCAGCCTCTCCCAAGGAAAGGCGACATTAACTGTCATGGAGAAGCAATCAGCTCCAGGGCATTAGGATGTCTCAAGTGGTTACACATCCTAATATTAAGCAGACTGAAATCTGTTTAGGTCTTGAAATTAGTCAAAATTGGACTCATTCAGACCCAGAAGAGCATCTGTTTTCAAGGATGCAGCTGCTCCACTTTCAATGGCAACTTACTGTGACTTTTTTAATTGATTCATAGGAGGCTGTCCTTGGCGTGCCTGCAATATTTCTCTCAAAGTGTTGCAATGTTAGCTGAGACTGGTATCAACTGTCAGGAAAGTGATAAATTGAAAAGGGACGGATGGTTATCACTGCAGGAAAAGAAAGGTTAACTCCAGCGATTCCAACTTTTTAGAAAGATGGAAAAAGACAATGAAAAATGATCCCATGGGATTTTCTTAATGGAAAATATTTTAAGAGCAAATTTTGGTTGCATTATTATTTCTGATGCCTCTTCCTATTCATACAGAAATGACAGACATGTGGGATGCTCTCTCCTTGAATTTGGGACAAAGATCACTGAATTTCCAATCTGGAGTTTTCCGGTTTGGAAACTGAGCTAACAGCATCTTCTTAAACCCTAGAGCAATATAGTATTGCTTCTTAAAAATAAAGAAAAAAAAAAGTTCCTAAGTCTTTTATGTCCTAACCTAGCTGACTTAAAATTTTTTTAAAATTTACTTTAAAAAATTCTTTCTCTTCTCCCTTTTGTTGTTGTTGATGTTATTGCAGTAATGGGGTAGAACAGGCATCTTGCTGAGTTGCTGGAACATTGGTGGTTGCCAGGTGTTGGGCACTCAGCTTCAGTGCTCACTCAAGTCTATACCCTTTCAGCTGTGGTGCTCACCAGGGGTCGCATTACTGCTGGCTCTGAAACTTATGAGTCTTTCAGTTGCTTCTGGCACCAGCGACCAACCCCTTGTTTGTGGTGCTTCCACATACTGGCTGGATGTAGTCAGAAGTCCCGTATGGTACTGGGGCTTAAGAGCACAGAGCAGCCAGGCTCCAACAGCAGAGTGTCAGGATGGCTCCTGGCAAATGTGGGGCACCTGAGAGTTGAACTCAGAAGCATATACTTACAGGAAGGAACTGGAAGTCACCGGGTGACTTTTCTCTTTGGCTTTGCACAACACCTAGTTCTGCTAGGGGACTGTGTGATGTTGAGGACTGAAACTGAGGGGCTCTAGCCCCTTGAGCAATCTCTACTTCCCACCCCCAAACGGACATCTTAAAAAAAGCAATGCTGATTAGGGTCTGTGGGAAGTAAGAGACCTAATCATGTGGGTCTGGAGCTCATGTGGCTTACATGTAGCTCATGTGGCTTACAGATTCAGTGAAGGCTAGGAGAGCAGAGCCTCCTGCCTGTTCCAGTCCTTCTCTGAAATGCCCATGGAATACTACTGATTTAATGCTACTTTCAAAC
>JAJIBD010011560.1:0-14730 GCA_021461705.1 Cryptotis parvus | reverse complement strand
AGATAGATAGATAGATAGATAGATAGATAGATAGATAGATAGATAGATAGATGTTTTTAAATAAGCTTTCCTCATTACCAGCTCACTGGCCTCATTGGGGGTTCAGTTCACAGAGCAGCCACCCCCAGTAGCAATCACAGGAGAATTGGCCTGGCCCTGCACGGTCACCTGGTGTGCAACAAACCAAACTTCACATTTCCTCAAGAACATATCTGGGAAACATAAAGGGTAAAGATTGATTTGGAAAATGTGAGCGTCTTGGCCCTAAAATTTTGGGGGACAAGATGAATTCAGGAAAAAATAAATTCATATGTGCAGTGGGGTCAGCTGTGGAATTGTGCAGAAATGCCAGCCCAGCACAGGAAAGGAATGTTCTGGAAAGCCATGTTTGCATGGGTTTCAGGAAGCATGTGCCCTGACCTCTGCCCCCCAGCGCCCTCCCCACCCTGACATGCAGTCAGGAGGGGCCAGGAGCAAGGCTTCTGCCTTTTCTCTTCTGAGCCTCTGTGATAATGATTCTCCCATACTCTCAGAGAAATCTTTTGTTACTATTGTGTTACTATTTTTTAATGTGGTTGTTAGTGTCTTACACAGCATTGCCACTGGAGTGTGTGTGTGTGTGTGGGGTGATCACATCCAGGGTCCATGTGCCAGGCATGTGTTTTATGACTGGAGTCACATCCCCTGGCCATTTGTTCCTATTTTAATGTAGGAAGAAGTATGAATGAAAAAAAGTAGAAATGAAGGAAGAAGTTGAACCAGCAGAGCTAAGTGGAGAGACGGTGGAGAGGAAGCCAGGGTCAAACCTTTGCTTCCTGATTAAGACTTTTTGAACTTTGTCCCAAATGCAGTTGGGAAGCCCTGAAAGGTTCTCAATGAGGAAACAGTGAAATAAGATTTGCATTTTTTATTTGTTTTTGTACCAAGCCACACCAAGTGGTTCCCAGGGGTTAATCCTTGCTCTGTGCTCAGGATCACTCCTAGTAGTGCTCAGGGGACCATATGTGGTGTAAGGGATGGAGCAGTCAGTCATGTGCTAGGCAAGCGACTTAACCCCTATAGTATGTCTGTAGATCCCAGTATAAGATTTTTTATAAGTGCAGATCTTTAGAGTAAACAATCAGAAATCACTGGATATGTCTCCAAATGCTAAAATAATGTTAATAAAAACATAAAAATAAAATATCAAGTTTAGAAAATAGAAAAAGAGGTGAGACTAATGAAAAAAAAATTTGAAATTTCTAAGCAAGGGTGACAAATGGTTAAAATACAGATGTAATAGCAGAGGCTGAAAGCAAGCATCAGATACAAGAGATATAAATGAATTAGCAGGGTATTATTTTACCCCATATCATATCAACTTGAAATTTTCCCACAAAATTTTGAGAAAGTACAGACAATTTATGAGGAACTCAACATACAACATAAAATTCTTGTGCAAATTTACCTATACCTCTGATGAATTATATGCCTACAAATTTCTTTTCTTTTCTGAAAACATGACTGCCTGCTTTTCCCACCTCCTTGTGTTCCTATTAGCTGCTTGAACTTAATATGTGTATCTATTAGAATTTACTTTGAATCAAAAGCCCAAGAACATTCTAGTAGTGTAACTATATTATTGAAATTAAGTAGTCATTTGATTGTCCAAGCAGGATCGATTCAACATAAATGTATGAAATAGTCCCTTCTGTGTTCTCCCAACAATTCTCATGAGTCACTTCTCTTGGCCTTGTCCTCTCACTCAACAAGTGTCCAAATGCACATAAACATGGACATTTGAAAGTAAGGACTTTGGTGCCACATGGCAAACAGTCAACTGCACTGGACTCTCCAAGAAAAGAAGGAAAAGTATCCAGAAGTGAGTATTGCCCACAAAATATTATTTTTGAGGACAGTAGAAATCTTTAGAGAGATCATTATTATACCTACAATTTAAGGACTTTGAGACAATGCCTTGGGTGCTAGTCTTCCTCTGCCCCTAGGGAACTACCTGGCCCAACCATCAAGAACGACAATAACAACCTGACTGATATTCATTATCCTGAAAAGTTACTTCATTCTTCTGGCCGCAGTGTCCTCTACTACGGATGAGATTGGACTAGAACTAGATGATCTTTAGAGTTCCTGACCAAACAAGATCTGGTTATAAAGCTAGCTTTGGAGGGAACGCCCTCATTTATAACCATTGGTCCTAGTGAATTAGGGCAATAAATGTCTTTCTAAAGATGTAATTGTGCTTTATTGTGCCTGCAGGACAAATCAATACTTTTGCTGATCCATTTACAACTAATCCAGAACAAAGGAAAAGCCTCCTGGAATCTGTTAACTGTTGCCCTTAAAAAAAGAAATGTCTAGATGCATATTACATGCAGCCAGAGCTAAATGTTTGTCATCTAAAAACAGGTTGAGTTACATTTAAATTCTCTTCAGTCATTATACCACTGCTACACATCACTTATTTATTTATTTATAGAACTTCCAATATGTTATCTTTTAATAGCCTCAATAGACACACTTTAGAACTTGAATTGGTATGAACTGCATAGTTTCTTTCCTTAAAATGCATTTCAGACTTCAGAAACATGATTTTGGAAGAAACATTGGGGCAAAATTCCATTATGATAGCATCAGATATAGTTACATAGAAACAGAGCCAGACAATTAGTACAGGGAATAAGGCACTACCTTGCACGCAGTCAGCCCCATTAGACACCCACCCCCAGTAAGACAACAAATAACTTAATAATAATTTAGGGGCAAAAGAAAGACAGGACAGTTAGCTGGGCACTAGCCATGCATGTGGCCAATCCAGGTTTGATTCCCAATACCACCAAGGTCTCCAAGCCCCTGCCAGAAGTGAATCCTCAGCACAGAGCCAGGAGTAAGCCCTGCACCTTGCCAGGTGTTTCCCAAAGTTAATGATAGCCTTTTTAATTTTAAATCAAATAAATGATTAATATATGGGCAAAAGGTTGTAAATAAGCATTCAAAAGATGGGAAATACCAGTGTTAAATGCACACATATTTATATTCTACAAGCATATATTCTATAAATAAAATGTATGTTTATTTTAAATACAATTCATATTTTTAATTTTTATTATACCACCATTAGATATACAGTTACAAAGATGTTCATAATTGGGTCTCTATCATACAGTGTTCCAGCACTTATCCCCTCCACCAGTGCCCCATTCCCACCACCAATGTGCCCACACTCCCTCCCCCTTTAGAGGAGACACTGTGTCATGTTGGGTTTCCCGCACACGTGGGGTCTGACTCTGTCTAGTGGGGCAGTGTGTCTGTTTGGGTTGCATTGCTACCCAGCTCTTGCAATCACGGCGCTTCAGTGGCATCTCTCCAAGTGGAAAAAAGTTCCAGCTTCAATGTTCTATCAAGCCAGGTCTGCCCTGTGCAAGGGAGCATCTCTTTGGCCCTGCTGTCACTCTTTTTCTGTTACCTGGTGAAAGTTGTAAAATAAAGAACTTTCAAACTCCACCTAAAAATATTAAAGGTAAAGTCTTTTTGTGAGGAGAGGTTTTGCTGATTATTTTAAGGTTTCTTAAATACTAATTGCCTTATTCAAATGTTCAAACGAAGAATTTAATATATGTGGTCTCTTGCAAGATTGGTAAAGGATGACTGAGGGGCTCAGGCCATATGATGATGCTCAGGGACCCAGGTGTGTTGGGGAGTGAACTTTTCCCACCTCTAACTGGGGTCGGCCACTGCTCAAGAAAGTGGAGCAGGGAAACTTGCTATAGGGAGAAAAAGCAAAGTTCAGTCCCTGCCTCACACAAAGGCGGACAAAGGCGGACTCAAAGCTGAATTTAAACCTAGATAGGAAAGGTAAAAGTATAAAGTCAACAGAAGACAGAAAACAGGAGAGAAAAAAACTGTGACCTAGAGACTCCTTCAGCTGATACTTCAAACAGGAGATCTGGCAACAATAACAGGAAAATCAACTCAATTTAGACTCAAATTAGGGATTCCTGTTCAACAAGTCACTACAGCTAGAGTGAAAAAAGAAAAAAGAAAATGGGGAAGACAAGAAGAAATATCTTCAAGTGACCTGATAGAAGTGGGAGATTGAAAACAAAAAAGATTTGGGCCATAAAACAAGAGGGACTTACACAAACCATTGATGGGAAAGTGGCATGAGGGAGGCTGGAGCCACGGAGGAGAATATAATGGAGAAGGGCTTGCCTTGTTGTGAGGCTGACTGGCTCGTTTTCAGCACCTTACTTTGTCCTCAGCACTGGGTGTGATCCCAAAGGTTCCCCACCAAAAAGGAAGGGAGGGAGGGAGGAGGAAGAAAGAAAGGAAGGAAGGAAGGAAGGAAGGAAGGAAGGAAGGAAGGAAGGAAGGAAGGAAGGAAGGAAGGAAGGAAGGAAGGAAGGAAGGAAGGAAGAAGGAAGGAAGGAAGGAAGGAAGGAAGGAAGGAAGGAAGGAAGGAGGGAGGAGGGAGGGAGGGAGGAGGGAAGGAAGGAAGGAAGGAAGGAAGGAAGGAAGGAAGGAAGGAAGGAAGGAAGGAAGGAAAGAGGGAGGGAGGGAGGGAGGGAGGGAGGAAGGAGGAGGGGAAGGAAGGAAGGAAGGGAGGGAGGAGGAAGGGAGGGAGGGAGGAAGGGAGGGAGGAAGGGAGGGAGGGAGGGAGGAAGGAAGGAAGGGAAGGAAAGGGAAGAGAAAGGAAGGAAGAAAGAGAGAGAGAAAGAAAGAAAGAAAGAAAGAAAGAAAGAAAGAAAGAAAGAAAGAAAAAGAAAGAAAGAAAGAAAGAAAGAAAGGAAAGAAAGAAAGAAAGAAAGAAAGAAAGAAAGAAAGAAAGAAAGAAAGAGAGAGAGAGAGAGAGAGAGAGGAGAGGGAGGGAGGGAGGGAGGGAGGGAGGGAGGAAGGGAGGAAGGGAGGAAGAAAGAGAGGAAGGGAGGAAGGAAGGGGAGGAAGGAAGGGAGGAAGAAGGAAGGAAGGGAAGGAAGAAGGAAGGAAGGAAGGAAAAGGAAAGGGAAAGAAAGAAAGAAGGAAAGAAAGAAAAAAAGAAAGAAAGAAAGAAAGAAAGAAAGAAAGAAAGAAAGAAAGAAAGAAAGAAAGAAAAAGAAAGAAAGAAAGAAAAAGAAAGAAAGAAAGAAAGAAAGAAAGAAAGAAAGAAAGAAAGAAAGAAAGAAAGAGAGAGAGAGAGAGAGAGAGAGAGAGAGAGAGAGAGAGAGAGGGAGGGAGGGAGGGGAGGAAGGAAGGGAGGAAGGAAGGGAGGAGGAGAAAGGGAGGAAGGGTGCAAGGCAAACTCCCCCCCAGCTGTGCTACCACTCCAGCCCTGGATTTTTTTAACACAGACACATGCACACAACAGTGTTGAGCCTGGAGGCAGCTCTGGAGTGCATGGTGGGTGCATGTGAGGCCAAGTACACAGACACATGCACACAGCAGTGTTGGGCCTGGAGGCAGCTCTGGAGTGCATGGTGGGTGCATGTGAGGCCAAGTTAGCACCCCAACCCTCACCCCAGCATTCCAGGCGTACCATATCAACCAAGTCATGAATCTTCACGCCCATACAGCCACATGAGTATCCAAGAGAGGACCTCTGTACACCTGAGACAGTTTGGGAGTCCCATCCCACTCAAAAGCTGTTAACGATTCACTTCTCATACAAGAGAAACCAAATGAAAGTGCTGAGATACTAGTTTGTGAAAAAAAAAAAAAAGATGATTTCATATAGTTTAAATTAATTCATAAGAGCCTTTTTGTTATCTGCAAAATTTTCTTCTAAATGGTTACCTGTTCTGCAGAATAATCATTTTCTTGGGTCACACCTAGCAGTGCTCTGGGGCTCCTCCCAGCTCTGTACTGGGGCCTTGGGGAGCCAGTGGTGCCAAGATCAGACCCAGGCTCCTGCATGTGAAACATGTTCTCCAGCTCACAGAGCTCCCTCCCCTGTCCCTTAAATAACTTGACTAGAAACAGCAGGAGATTGTGGTTGTCAGAGCCACTAAGAACATAGCCAGAATGGTTCATGCCCAGCAAAGGAAAAGTGTCACAACCACCAGCTGGCCGAAAGCAAATGAAAGCTGTCCTGTGGGATGTAAGTGAGGTTCTGGTTTTGTAAGTGTTAAAGTGTGGGGAGGGTGTGCACGGAGACAGCTCAGAGGGCTGGAAGCATTTCCCAGGCCAGACCTCCCTAATCCAGCACAGTGCCCTGAGCACTGCTGGGAGCAACCCCCAACGCCAACTCGGGAGAAGCGCCTAGTACTGCCGAACCGGCCCAAATCATAAATAAAATGGAAGCTCATTTTAAAGCAGCAAAATATGATCATAAAGTGATAAATAATACAGGTAAGCAGTAGCAAAAAATTGTAATTACAGTAGGGGTTTTTTTAATTAGAATTTTTTCCCTTTTTTTTTTTTTTTTTCAGTGTTTGGGCCACACTTGGTATTGGCTCTGCTCAGGAGTAATCCCCAGCTGGGTCCTGGGAGCTACAGGTCGCTGAGGCTTGAACTGGAGTTGGCTGCATGCAAAGCAACTTGTACTTACCCTTCTACTATCTCTTCAGTTTAGGTCTGTTGGGTTTTCATTGTTGTTGTTTTTCAGTAAACTCTTCCCCCACATCCCCTTCACTACCTTCGTCCTGTGACACTTGATGTGACAAGCAGTGGTGCTGGGGATCAAACACCGAGCGTCACGTGCACAAGACAGACACTCCACCAGTTACACCCCTGGGCCCCGGGATGAGGCTGAACGAGGATCAGCGACCCCCTTCACTCACCTGCCTCCAAGCCCTCCTGCTGGAGCCCAGCACTCCCTTTGTGTCAAGGCCCCCAGGAGTAGCTGTCAGCAATGACACAAGAGACACAAGCTCAGTTTCTCACCATTGAAGGGGGAACTTTGAGACTGGGTCTTCCTGGTCTTCCAGAACTCCCTAGGGGGCTTGAAGCCTGGGTGCCCATAGCAGCAGCCTCTCAACCCCTAAAGCAGCTTCTTCCACCTCTCCTCCTTCTCCCCTCTCAGACAGTTGCTGCCTCAGCAATCTCCCTCTCACAGACTACTTGCCTTGAAATCCTCTTCATTTCAGTGAGGAGGGTGCCTGCATTGCATACAGCCGACCTGGGTTGATCCCTAGCACCCCATATAGTGCCCCTGAGTGTGCATCTGGCCTGGAAGTTGCCTCCTGCAGGTCACTTTGTAGATAGGAGGACAGTTTGAATGTGGCAGTTTATCTGACCATGTATTCTATACTGGCTGGTACAAATATTCTCTCATGCTGCCACAATCATCGTGGGACTAGCTAGATCTTACCAGTATATTTGCCTGGCCATGTTGGATCTCTAATTAGAAGAGAGAGAAATGCTGTTTGCCTCCAAGCAAGCAAGCATGGCTCTCTGATAACTCCAAAGCTAATATACAGTAATATGAAGTAAAGATGAGACTCTTGTGCAGGCTTGGAGAAATATTTAACTGGCTATAGAATATTCTTTTGGTACAGATGCATGCCTTTGTATTCTGAGATACAGTTTATCCTCAGAAACTCCTCTCTACCCTGCAGAGGCATTTCCAAAGGCAGATCTTGGCTAGGCAACATTAACATCTCAAAGGGCCTAGGTGAGGTCCTGGGAGAAATTACCTGAGGGCATTTGACCCTGATGGCTTTCTGTAGGAGTGGGAGGTCTGGGTTACAGGGATGCTCTCTTTTTCCCACTTTTCTGCTAGCGCCGCTTCAAGATCTCCTCTCTACAGGCCCTTAACACGGGGTGGCAACCATCTTGGTCTGCACGTGGCTGGGGCCCAGCCAGGAACGCTAAGTTTGGAATTTTTCCTATTGCTGATTTGTATGCCAGAACCTGTGTTAAGTAAAATATTTTAAAACTGCACCAGATTCTTGCGTCTTTCTCCGTCTGCTGGCCACCAATGCCCTGGAACAGAAGGGGATCCCTGACCCTGCTCTGGGATTTTGTGCGGGGCGCCTCAGCGTTCTTCCCACACCCTGAGCACCTCCAGAGTATTTCCTTAGCACAAAGCTAGACATAAGTCCTGAGCGCCACATGTGGCCCAAACACAAAAATAGTTTGTTCCAGTGTGTGATTCCAGAGAAATGGAACCTATGACAGTAAGCAAATCTTAGGCAAGAAGATTGCAATATTTGACCCTCATCTAACAAAGCAAATCATGAACATTCCATTCCAGTCCCCACTTGGAGGATCCATCCTGAAAGGTGACTCCAACCTCTTCTCCTTGTTCACGACCCCAATTCCTTTACATCCAGCTTCTCCTTACCTCCTCCCTTCCCACACACTCCTCCCTACCCCTCCTCGTTATAATCACAACTTTGCTGCTTCCCTCCAGTACCTCCAAGAACTGTCCTGGGATATGATGGACAGGAAATTATCTGTACAGAGTCTGACCCCCTGTGGTGGAGATTAGCTATGTTCACAGTTTTTTCTTTTCTTTCATTTGTTTTTTATCACGTATATCCTTTTACTTACTTCCAATACTCAGTTCCAGACTAGCGGCTCACAAGTTATTTTTTTTAAATCATTAAGAACACAAGCAATCAAGCAATTTTATTCTTAACTCATTTTTTAATTGGGCAACACCAAGTGGTGTTGAGGGCTTACTCCTCATTCTGTGCTCAGGGATCTCCCCTGGCAGGGCACAGGGGACCATAAGGGGTGCCAGGGAATGAACTCAGGTTGGCTACATGCAAGGAAAGAGTCTTACCCTTGTTCTGTCCCTCTGACCCCTCAATATTTTTTTCAATATTTAGTGTTCCAAATTATAATAAGTATGACAAGAATGTGGAAAGTAGCAAAATCAAAAGAACTTACTTACAAAGGAAAGCCCAGAAGATTCAAATGGTCTTACAAACTCCACCAGGAGTGATACCTGAGCACAGGTATAAGTCCTGAGAACAGCTAGGTATGACCCAAAAACAAACAAATGAAAAATTAGATAAACTCAGCATTTTGACACTAAGTATGGTGCTATGGTTGCCATCTATCAACTTAAGAAGCGCTTATTCCTAGCTTGCTAAGAGATTTATTTTCAATAATACTTTAGTTATATTTACCATTTTTTATTATACCACCGTGAGATATACAAGTACAAGGTTGTTCATGTTTTTTAATTTAATTTTATTTTTATTATTCCCCCAAAAAATATTATTACACCATTTTAAACACACAATTGAAAGATGCTCATGTAGAGTTTTGGTTCTACAGTGTTCCAACACCCATCCCTCCACCCAAACCCATCTCCCATCACCAATGTCCCCACCTCCCTCCCCCTCCCACACCTCACCTACTTGGCGGGTTCTGTATGTCATTTCTCTCCTCTTTATCTCTCCCTCCCGCCAAACTTTCCTGCTCTTCGGGAATGCAGTGCATTAAAAGACATCACTGTTTCCACTATTTTGATGGACCGAGCGGCGCGAAGTGGCCGCGCTCACCTGTGCTCCAAACTGGTTTTGCTCTGTTAATCTGGTCGTGGAGGCAGTTTCCCAGCATCCGGACAGCAAAAATGGTGGCTAGTGTGATGGGCGAGTCTCATCCGGCTGCTTCCCGGGACCCCCCAGAGGTGACGGGCCCACTCCCAAAATCCATCTGCCCTCCTGGGGGTCCCATATTCAGCTGGGCCCGGGGCGGAGCCGAGTTCCAGCCTCCCCAGCCACTTGTGAGCCTCTTCATACTCTGGCTGATGGCTCTTGGGCGGGGCCACCAGGCTCGACAAAATGGAGAGGGGAATGGCCGAACCCTGACTCCATCTGACGAATTCCCAGTGATTCCCGCTTCTGGGAGCCACCTCGTTGTTCATGTTTAGAGATTTCAGTCACATAGTGTTCCAGCACCCCGCCCTCCACCAGTGCCCATTTCCCACCACCAATGTCCCCAATTCCCTACCCCCTCCCATAGCCTGCCTAAATGGCAGGTTCTTTATCTCTTTTCTCTCCCTCTCTCTCTTTTCCTTCTCTTATACATTGTGGATTGCACTACATACACTTAGAGGTCATCATGTGCATTTTTTGCCTATATTTAATGCTCAGTTCTAGGTTGGTATTAGCCCTTTCGACATTTAGTCACACATGTTTCCTTCTCTGTTTTACCTAACCTCTGACTCCCACACATTTTGCGGTAATTTCCACTTTTGGTAAGACCTCCTGATCCACATTTCGCCTGACATTGGATTTTGTTGTCATAATATGTATGTATATATATATACATATATATATATATGTCATGCAAATAAATGCAGTCATTCTATATCTCTCTCTTTCCTTCTGACTAATTTCACTCAACATGATCCTTTCCATGTCCATCCATTTATAGGCAAATTTCATAGCTTCATTTTTCCTAACAGCTGCAAGTATTCCATTGTGTAGCTGTACCAAGGTTTCCTTATCCAGTCATCAGTTCTCAGGCATAGTTATATTTACCATTCTATAAATTATCCAGGTAATTTTCCATATCTCTTGAGATTTTTATGATCTTTTTACTTATTAATGCAGATATGAAAGAATTAGGGTAAAGGAAACCTTTATATTTTTATAGTCCTATTCAGATTTTCCCTTAAGATTTTTTGATTCTCCTCTCCTTACTCATACTGAATTGTATATATGTAGGATTTATCTACTATAAATACATTTTAATGTATGAGATTATAACTATTCATACTATTAATTTTTAAGTGCAAAAAATTTTTAACCTGCAAAAAATCAAATGATTTTGGAAAAAATGTATTACTTGCTACTGATTTACAATTTTGCGGCATTCAGGTGTTCAGCTTTAATCATCTATATATGTATGTGTGTGTCACCATTTCCACAATTAAAAGTAAGATTTCTCCAGGTGTGGAACATAAAGAAATATAGTAATAAAACAACAAATGGCCAAAAACAAGAATAACTAAAACAAGTTGCTAAAAACAATCATCATAACTGGAGATTTTGTCTATAGAACTGAGCTTACCTGGGAGGGGCCCTTTGGGTATGGGAGAGGGAAGTGGCTGTCTGCTGATGGAGCTGGTGTCAGAATGATGTCTGCATGAAAAGGATGACCTACATTGCAACTCCAGAGGCCTCAGTACAAGTCATTTAAAAATTTTTTAATAAAAAGTACATAAAAACAAGCAATAAAACATAGAAATGAAGCTGAGTCTTCCCACCTATGTCACTGTCAGCTTTATTTTTCATTATTTTTTAATAGTTGTTTGCTTGGTTTTTGTTTTGGGGCCACACCTAGCAGTGCTCAGGGATTTTGCCAGTGTGCAGAACAAGCACCTACCCACTGTTCTACCTCTCCAGCCCAGAGCTGCCTGTTTGATGCCTGCCCCACTCCCTCTATTCCTTGTCGATGTTATGCACACATGCCGGGCTACAGTGCTCACCAGAGGCTGCACATTCAATCCGTGATACTTACAAATGCTTACACGCCTTTATCCAAATGCGCATGCACTCCCAGAGCTCAGCGTTCATATTCGAGGCAATAAATGATGACTGCGGTGCTCCCCTGAGGTCCCTGTAGAGCTCACACAGCCACACCAGTAGCCACACTTCCTGGCAATGATGCTCACACATTTGTTTCCCTGAGGTCCCTGTAGAGCTCACACAGCCACACCAGTAGCCACACTTCCTGGCGATGATGCTCACACATTTCTTTTAGTTGCAGGGCTTGCTGGGAGTCTCACTCCATTCTTGGGGAGGGGGATAGATACACACACACACACACACACACACACACACAAACAGTCCAGCGAGAAATCACCTGTGGCACCAGGAATCGCAGGCAGCAGGGCTACCAGGCTCAAACAGCTGTACTGCCAGGACTCCTGAATAGTATGCATGTGGGACAGCAGGGGTTTGAACTTATAACCATCCACTTGCAAAGCAGGAGTTCAAAACTACAATGCTATTCCTCTGGCTTCCTACATCATTATAACTTCATTGGCAGCACACATTAGAGATATGCTGAATGCCACATAATACAAGAAAAATACACAAGTATCCTGTTAGCAAACAAATCTTCATAATACTTGACTTCTGAGTAGCCATAGCGATATGAAGCAATAGTAGGGGGAAAGTAAGAGTGGGGTTGGGGCCTATAAATGACCAACAAGCATAAGAGAAGATGTTCATCATCACTAATCATTAAGGAAATGCAAATCAAAGCCACAATAAGGTATTGTCTTGCTTCTCTTGGGCTACCATGACAAAATACTGTAGTAGATGGCTTATGGAAACCATTTCTCATAGTACTGAAGACTCAAAAGTTCCAGATCAGGGCACCAGGAGAGTCAGGATCCAGCAAAAGCCCTTTTTCTGGCTGCAGACCACCGCTTCTCCTGGTGAACAATAGCTCTGCTTTCTTTCTTCGAAGGCCACTAACTCCATTCATAAGGCTCCCACCCTCAAGGCCTGACTTCCTCCCAAAGACTATTGCATTGGTGTCGGGGAGCACCGCAGGGGTCCCCGACAGTGCCAGGAAGCGAAGTACTGTACCTTCTACCTCCGAGGGAACTTTCTACCTCTGAAGCCGGGGGGGGGGAATGGATGAAGACTCAGGAATCCAATGCAGTTTTAAAAAGGGCTTTACTATCACAAGTTCCAATATACAATCCAAGAGCAGGAAAACCTCTGGACTCTGGGTTCCCAACTAGGCCCCAGCCAGGTATAGGCCAAGATGGCTGCCACCACGTGTTGAGGCCCAACAGAGAATGGAGAGGGACGGAGAAGCACAACACCAAGGGAAGCTGAAATGGCAAAAGGGGGAAAAAAAGAGAGAGAGAGCTTCTTTCTTGCAGCTTATTTTATAGCTAGAAATCCTCCCAAACTCCCCAGACCAGCCCATTCTGGGCTGGGCTATCTAGAGATGAAAACAGGAAAATAGCTCTATAGAATGTAGCAACTTCAGGAGCCCATCTGCTTGTTTACAAGGACCCAGAGCTAATTAGAGCCTCCTAGCAGAGCTGGGAGAAGCTATAAGCTAAATGTAACTTCCCCTGGCAGGAAAAGTCAAATGCCCTCAGGTAATTTCTCCCAGTACCTCACCTAATGTCTTGAGCCAAGATCTGCCTGGAATTGCCTTTCTAGGGTAGAGAAGGGGGGTTTCTGAGATGGCATATCTCTGTACCAAAGACTAATACTAATGCCAGTTAAATATTTCTCCAAGTCCTATGGAATAGAATTGGAGTATCCTGACACCCAACCTCAAACACATGATCATTTAATCTTTGATAAAAGGTACAATGAGTCTAAAATGGAGTAAGGGAAAGCCTCTTCAACAAGTGGTGTTGGGAAAACTGGGCAGCAACATGTAAAAAATGAATTTGGACCTGTGTCTAACACCATGCACAAAAATCAGATCAAAATGGACTAAAGATCTCAATATCAGACTTGAATCCATAAAGTACATTGAAGAAAATATAGGAAAAACCCTCCACGACATTGAAGCTAAAGGCATCTTCAAAGGTGAAACATCACTAACAAAGCAACTAGAAGAAAACATAAACATATGGGACTACATGAAACTAAAAAGCTTCTGCACCTCAAAAGAAACAGTGACTAAGATACAAAGACAGTCCACAGAATGGGAAAGAATATTCACCCAATACCCATCTGATAAAGGGGTTAATATCCAGGATATATCAGGCACTGGTAGAACTTTACAAGAAGAAAAAAACAAACAACCCCATCAAAAAATGGGGACAAGAAATGAACAGAAACTTCAGCAAGGAAGAAATTCGAATGGCCAAAAAACATATGAAAAAAATGCTCATCATCACTAATCATCAGAGAGATGCAAATCAAAACAACAATGAGATACCACTTTACACCACAGAGACTGGCACATATTCAAAAGAGCAAGAACAACAAGTGCTGGCGTGGATGTGGGGAAAAGGGGACACTCATCCATTGTTGGTGGGAATGCCGGCTGGTACAGCCTTTCTGGAAAACAATATGGACTTTCCTCCAAAGACTAGAAATTGAACTCCCATTTGACCCAGCCATACCACTCCTGGGAATCTACTCTGGGAAACCAAAAATACGCAGCGGAAACACCATCCCTACTTTTATGTTCATAGCAGCATTATTCACAATAGCCAGAATCTGGAAGCAACCAGAGTGCCCGAAAATCGATGACTGGATAAAGAAGCTTTGGTACATCTACACAATGGAATACTATGCAGCTGTTAGGAAAAATGAAGTTATAAAATTTGCCTATAAATGGATGGACATGGAGAAGATTATGTTGAGCGAAATTAGCCAGAAGGAGAGAGACAGATACAGAATGACTGCATTTATTTGCATGGCATAAATATATATGTACATATTATGATACCAATATCCAAGGTCAAGTGAAACATATATCAGGAGGTCTTGTCAAAGGTGGAAATTGTCACAAACGTGTGGGAGTCAGAGGTTAGGTAAGACAGAAAATGCAACAGTGTGCTAATAATTGTCGAGGGTACTAACGCCAACCTAGAACTGAGCATTAAATAGAGGCAAAAGGATACACATGACAACCTTTTTAATGTATGTTCTGTAATCCATAGTCTGGAAGGGAAGGAAAAGAGAAAGAGAGAGAAAGGGAAAGAAATAAAGAAACCTGCCATGGGGCAGGGCTGGGGAAGGGGGAGGGAACCGGGATGTTGGTGGTGGGAGATGGGCACTGGTGGAGGGACGGGTGCTGAAACACTGTATGACCAAAACCCAAACATGAACTTTTAAAAAAAAAAAAAAAAAAAAATAAAATATT
>JAJIBD010011559.1:0-41396 GCA_021461705.1 Cryptotis parvus | reverse complement strand
AAAAGTCCACAGAACTGTAATGAGTTTTTCAGCCAAATAAAGACCTGCTGTTACATCTCTGCTAAACGTCTCTAAAGACACATGGAAGAGTAAAAGACCAGGAATCATCAATTGAGGAGTGAAAGTACAGTGGGGAGGGTGTTTGCATTGCACACGGGCACCCCCAAATGGTCCCTAAGCCCGCCAGGTATGATCCCTGAGCACAGAGCCAGGAGTAAGTCCTGAGCACTGCCAGGTGGGCCCCAAAATAAAAAAGAAAGAAAATGAGAATAATTAGTTGAGTTCTCCGTGCCGGAGGGAGAGTGGGAGCAGACAAGAACTCCCTGTGAGGGGGTCGTTTGGAACTGACAGAGGAACAGATCCCAGAAGCGTCCTCTGCAAGGCTCACGGAGCTTCGGGTCTGCGACTTGAGGCGGTGAAGTTTCCCGAGGGTTCCAGCAACACGTCTCTGCTGGCTGCAAGGGGCAGGGGTCTGTGACTCGGGTCGGTGGAGCTTCCAGTTCAGACCTGCCTGCGAGACCCACTGCCATCCTTGCGCTAAGCTCTCGGGGGCTGCTTCTCGCCAACGACCAAGGCGGGCGTGATTCCTGCCCAACACGGTCTCCTGTACAGGACCTCGGGGGTGTCGGGGCTCCCAGGGGCCCTCAGACACCCCCCAGGCCACACTCTGAGGATCTTCTCTCAGCCTTTCCTGCTTGCAGCACCCGCCCCTGGTCCAGCTCCATCCTGGGTGTTCGCTCCCGCCTCTCTACATCTACTTCCATCTGGGTTTCTTCTTTGCAGACGGTTGGGTGTACCCCAAGAAGCACATCGGACCAACTGGGAAACTTGTCTTTTTTTTTTTGCTTTTTGGGTCACACCCGGCAATGCTCAGGGGACCATATGGGATGCCGGGGATCGAACCTGGGCCGGCACAGGCCGGCCGGTGCAAAGGCAAACGCCCCTACCCGCTGGGCTATCGCTCCGCCCCAAACTGGGAAAACTTTTCAATAAATGGGGTAAAAACGGCGATGCCGGGCTGGAGAGGGCAGTGTTAAGCGCTTGCTGGGCTCGCGGTCAACCCTGCTTGACTCCCCAGCATCCCAAAAAGCATGGCCTTTTGGGGTCACACCAGGCAATGCTCAGGAGTACTCCTGTATCTGTACTCAGGAATTACTCCTGGCAGTGCTCGGGGGACCATATGGGATGCCGGGGATCAAGCCCAGGCAAACACCCTCCCTGCTGTGCTATCGCCCGGCCCAGCAACAAATTATTTTTAATTATTTTATTATACCACCTTTTTATATATAATTACAAGATGCTCACGTTGGAGTTTTGGTTCTATAGTGTTCCAACACCCATCCCCTCCACCCGTGCCCATCTCCTCATCACCAATGTTCCTACCTCCTCCCTCCTCCCCCAGCCTGCCCCCCAATGGCAGGCTCTGTAATCCTTTCTCTCTCTCTCTCCCGCTTCCCTTTCTTATACATTGTGGATTGCAGTATATTCTAGGACATGATTGGTTCCACTAGTTCGATGGACCGTGGGGCTGCAAGAGACCACACGACTTGGGGAGCCTTTGTGTCTGAGTCTCTGGATGATATGGCCAGTTGCCCTGGGGCAGTTCATGGGTGATGCCACCGGGCCTCTCAGACAAATCTGAGAGGGGAAGGGGTGGCCCATCTCCATCTCACAAATGCCCGTTGACTCCTGCCTCTGAGAGCCGCCTACCTGGGCTTGAAGCTCTGTTAATCTGGTCTTGAGATCAGTGTCTCTCCTGGGGCGGGCTATGATGTGCTGTGGCGTCTGGACAGTGAAAATGGCGGCTATTGTGATGAGCAAGTCCCCTCGGGCTGTTTCCGAGGCCCTCTCCCCAAAACCCATCCTTCCTCCCAGGAGCCTCATGGTCAGCTGAGCTAGGGAAGAGTCGGACAGCAGCTCTCCGGTTGTGTCTGAGTCTCTGGATGATGTCGCAACAAATCTTGTGAATGAAGCGCAAAGCCGTTGTGACTTCTGACCGGCACGGTGCACTACAGAGCACCTCTGCGTGCACAGGAGTGACGAACCTTTGCAAAGAGCCTGCCATGAGTACAATGTCCCATCCCGCCCTTCTGGGAGGCTGACAAAGCCAGCTGTGTGAAGCCTGGCGAAAAGGTCACAGCTGGCAAAGTCCCAGGCTGGCAGGAGGCTGTGTCATGTCCACATAACAACTGTAGGGGCAGGTAACCGGCAGTGCTGCCCGGTGGGCAGGAGCCCCAGCACGGGGGCTCACACCAGGCTCAAGCAGTACAAAGGGCTGCGGAGCATCCATGAACACAGAGCCACATTGCCCCTACTGGGAAAGGGCAAATATAAGGAAGGCGCATTTGAGAAGACGCAGCTATAAGGAATCTGATGTCTAACTTTCCACAGCAACGGAAACAGCTGGACAGCACAGGGTTAAGGCGCTTGCCTCGCACGCTGCCTTCAGCCATGCGGCATGGACCACAAACGCCTCCAGGAGAGATCTTCCTGGATAAGTTATGAGGGCTATGTTTAATTTCATGAGGAAACTGCCAAAGTCTTCTCAGTTGGCTGTTCCACTTTGCCTCACTCCAGCAATGAGTGAGTGGACCACACCCAGCGGTCCCGGCTTACTCCTGCCTCTGCACTTAGGAATCACTCCTGGGAAGGATTGGGGACTCTATGGGGTGTAGGGATTGAACCTGGATCCATCGCGTGCACTGCCAATGTCCAACCAGCTGTTGGGCATTACCCGAATGTCCAACTACCTGGAAGCGCTGCTGCCATAACCCAACTCAGCAGCTGTGAGCAGTTTGGATTTGGGCCGTCTTCACAGTGTACACAGGAGTTTTTTGGGGCCACACCTGGTGTGCTCAGGATTTACTCCTGGCTCTGCACTCATGGAGCACTCCTGGTGGGGCTCGATTATACGGGATGCCGGAGATCAAGCCTGGGTCAGCAGCATGCAAGTAAGAAACTGCTGTAATCGCACCCCGACCCACCCATGTTTGTTGGCATTATTACACTAAAACACTTTCCAGATACATGTGGGGGCTGGAACATAGTAGTTTGGGTGTTGGCTTTGCACGCCGACCTGGGTTCAATCCCTGGCATTCCAGATGGTCCCTAGAGCACCATCAGCAGTAATTCCTAAGTGCAGAGCCAGGAGCAACCGCTGAGCATTGCGGGGTGTGACCCAAAAAAGAAGAAAAAAAGAAAAAAGAAAAACAAGAAAACCACATGTGTATATGCAATCTTGGGTAGAAACAAAACTCTAGGTAGCATATATGGACACACAAGATAGTGAAAGGAGAAGCGAATGGTACAGACAGGACTCAGTAGGTGGTTACCCCAGGTGGGGAAAGAGGATAAGCTTACAGGAGACGAACCATACAATTAGTTGTAAAATGTATAACATTTGGGCGTTGGTAGTGGATGTTTAGTTTCTTTTTTTCTCTTTGGGTCACACCCAGCGATGCTCAGGGTTACTCCTGGCTCTGCACTCAGGAATCACTCCTGGTGCTGCTCAGCGGACCAAATAGGATGCGGAGGTGGGGCAGGAGCGATAGCCCAGCGGTAGGGCGTTTGCCTTGCTCGCAGCCGGCCCATGCCGGCCCGGTTTGATCCGCGGCATCCCATATGGTCCCCTGAGCACCGCCAGGGAGTAATTCCTGAGTGCAGAGCCAGGAGTAACCCCTGAGCATCGCCGGGTGTGACCCAAAAACGCAAAAAAAAAAAAAAGGATGCGGAGGACAGAACCGAGCAAGCCAATCCAGTGTTAGGGCTCTAGCGCGAGCTAACAGGACTAACTTTACAAAGGAAGAGTATAGGTTGGTTCATGACCCACAATCAACGTCTCTGTACTAAACCCCAGAACGAACAGATTGTCCCAGTATGGAAGGGACTTTGTGGGGTGGACTCCCGTCCCAGTCCCCTCCCCCGATGGCAGAGCACGTGAGGCACTGGGATGGGGCGTATGTGCTCAGGGCTTACCCCTGGTCGGAACCGAACCAGGCTAAGCCGTGTGCAAGGCAAGCGCCTCACCAGCCACTATTGCTCCCAGTCCCTCCCGTTCAGGGCTGCGAAGCAACCCGCCTCCGGAGCCCAGGCGGGGGCTGCAGGCGGAGTGCCGGGGATTCAGTCCGGGTGGCACCGAGGATGCTGATGCACCGCCTCACGCGGCAGAACGACCGATGCCCCGGCTTTGAAGTTACCACCAATGTCGGGGGCCAGGCTCGGATCGCCGCCAGTTACCCGGCTCCAACATAAAACAAATTAAAATAAAATAAAATAAAAAAGGGGGCCGGAGCGATAGCACAGCGGCCGACCCGGTTCGGTTCTCGGCATGTCCCCGGGAGTTACCCCGAGCATCTCCGGGTGCGGACCCCCAAAGGGAACACAGAGGGAGAGCGCGCACCCCTCCTGGAGGCCGGAGCCCCCCGAGATCCCGCTGCCAGGCCCCGTGCAGAAGACAAACAACAAACCGGAACCCTCCTGGCGGGTGCTGCCGGGGACCCCGAGCCGCGCGCTGCACAGCGGCCCCCCCGCACTAGCTGCCCGCTCGCCGGAGCCGCCGGTCCACGACGTCCACGATCCCCGGGGCCGAGGGCCGCGCGGCGGGCAGGGCCGGCGAGGCCGCGGGGCTCAACTCTCCGCCTCGGGGCTTCAGGTCTCGGCGGGGAGTGACCGGTGCGGGAAGCGCGCCCGGGGGACGCTCCCAGGCGGGCCCCGCACGGTCCCGGCACCCCCCGAGGCCCGCCCGGGTCCCTCCGGGCCGCCGCGCCGGGAGGCGGGTTACGATGGCGGGCCGGGAACCTTCACTCGCAGAAGGGAGCTGGACGGGCCAGCAGGCTCGGACACCACGCGGACACGGCGCTCCCGGCGCACTTGAAGAAACCGCTCGGGGCCGGGGCTGAGGCGGAGCCGCCGAGCGGGCTGAGCCATTCAGGAGCCTCGCTGGGCCCGAGCCGCCGGCGCCGCCCGCCGCGGGCACGCCGGGGCTTGTAGTCCGCTTCCGGGGCGGGACTTGGCCCCCTCCCCACCGCGTCTCCCCTCCTCCTCGCCTTGCCTTTTCCCACACGCCTGGTGACTTCCCAGTGGCGGCACGTCGGCACGTCCGACTACAGCTCCCCAGAAGCCTCGTCTCCGAGCCCCGGACTACAGCTCCCAGAAGCCTCTTCTCCGCGCCCCTGGACTACAGCTCCCAGAAGCCTCTTCTCCGCGCCCCGGACTACAGCTCCCAGAAGCCTCTTCTCCGCGCCCCGGACTACAGCTCCCAGAAGCCCCGCGGAGAAGCGCGTCCCTCTCGCCGCTCCTGGGACCACAATTCCCAGAGACTCCGGTTCCACCGCGCTCCGCGCCTCACTCGGCCTTCTGTGGGCCTGGCTGGACTCTGGAGCCGCGGGCGGGCCCTCGGCGACGACGTGATCGTCGCCGCCCGGCGCCGGGGTCGCCTCAGCAGCCCCGCCTCTCCCCCCCTCTCCGCTGTCCCCCTTGCAGGCCGCCGCGGCCGGCCCGAGCGGTGACCTGGCGGGCCGCGCCTGCGCTCTGCCCCGTTTCCTGCCTGGCTGGTGGCGGCGGCCATTTTGTCCATCCTCCTCCTCCCTCCTGCTCCTCCTGGTTGGAGCGCAGTGTCCGGAGCGGGCTGGGGGAGCGAGACCTAGAGCGGGGTTCGGTGCCTGTACCTGCGTCCCCCGCCGGCGCCCGGAGCCCCCTCCCCTTCCTCCCCGCCCCTCCCCTCCCCAGCCCTGCCCCTCCCCCTTGTCCCGGATCGCTCCGTCGCACCCACCATGATGGAAGACGACGGGCAGCCCCGGACTCTGTGAGTACCTGAGGCGCCGAGTGCGGGGCGCGGGTGCGGGCCGGGCGCGGGGGTGCGGCGGCTGCCGGGCCGGCGCGGCGCGGGCGCCCGGTGCATCCCCGCCCGAGCCCCCCCGGCCCCGGGGAGGAAGCCCGCCCTGCCCCCCCGCACCCCTCCCGCACACTCACTTCCTGGGGGCCGGGGGCGCCTCCCCGCGCGCGCCCGCTTTGCTGCCCGCCGCGGGGTGCACGGCGGAGGCTGTCAGGCCCCGCGCGGGCTCCCGCTCCCCGGCAGCTCCGGGGGCCGGGCTGGGCCGAGCCCGGCGGGGGTGGGACCGGGTGGCGCCCCCAGCCCCGCGGACCCCGCGCGCAGCCCTCCCCGGTGCCCCGTGGCACGGTCTCGCGGGCAGGGGGCGACCCGGCGGCCCCTGGGGCCGCTCCAGCCCCGGCTCGCGGCCCCCACGTGCCCCCGCTGTCACCGCCGCCGCGGCGCGCCCGCTACTTTTCAAGCGCCCGAGGGACGCCTCCTGCCGCCCGACCGGCCCCAGCGGGGCGCAAAGTTGCGGGGCCGCGCGCCCGCCGCTCCCCGCTGACACCCGGGCCGGGGGGCTCGGCTGCACCCCCCGGCGCGCCCCTCCCGCGCCGGGACCCCCCCCCCGCCGGCGCTGGGTCGGGGAGCCCCCTCCCCGCGGCCGCGCCCGCTGCTCCTCGCGCGTCCCCCTGCGCGCCTTGTGCTGCGCGCGTCGCTCTCCGCGGGCTCTAATGAATGAACCGCGTCCGCCCTGGGCCCCTCTCGGGAGTGATGACTCAGCACGGCGCCCCTGCGGGCCCCGACCCCGGATTTCTCGGGGCAGACGAAAAGCCGCGCATGCCACGCGCAAGGAGTTTGGAGGAGTTATTCTGGGGCCTTGCGTGCGGTTGCCCCCGCCCGGGGCTGGGGAGCCGGGGGTGGCGCCGCTGTCAGGGGCTCGGGGCGGGCGGGGAGGGTCCTCCCGCCGCCTCTGCCCACCAGATGGGTGTCTGCTTGCTGTGGTGGCGCTGGTGCCCCCGTTCCCGCGCGTGGGGGCGAGGCCCACGGGAGCCCCTCCGATGCGGGGCGCGCTGCGTGTCGCGTCGGGGCCTCTCTGCTTTCCCGCCCCAGAAAAAAAGGAGCGTTGGTCGCTCTTGCAATGTGCCCTTTAGTATCTGGAAGCCCAGGCGGGATGTTTGGTCAGGGGCGGGGACTTGGAAGCATCTGGGAAAGCTGGATGTGGGCCTCGTCAGCTTCTACTTGGGCCAGATGAAAGTTACTTTGTATCTCGAGCATCTGACTTGTCATCCCTGCACGGGAGGAGCGGCGGGGCCTGGGCAGCCGCATGACATAGCTGGTCTGTGCCTTAGGAGGGGCCTCGGTCTCGTTAAAGACACGCGGTGCCGGGCCATCACTAGTCAGTGGGTAGGGCACTTGCCTGGGCCTTAGCCTGGCCCCGCACCGCGAATGGTGGCAGCGGTGCCTTGGCCAGATGCCAGCGGCAGACAGACAGAACCTAACCCTAACCCTACCTCCCGGTCGCTCCGATTCCTCCGTCGTCGCAGGTCTTCAGGTCTTTCCAGCAGAGCAACTGCCGACTCTTCCGGGGTTAGGAAACGCTCTGCCTTAACCTCCTGTTCTTACTGAAAACACTTGTTTTCTTTTTTGGGTCACACCTGGTGATGCTCAGGGGTTACTCCTGGCTCTTCGCTTAGGAATTCCTCCTGGCGGTGCTTGGGGACCGCATGGGTTGCCCGGGACGGAACCGGTGGGCCGCGTGCCTGTCCGCTATGCTGTCACTCGGGCCTCTCCGGATCACTCGGACCTCTCCGAACCACTCCGGGCCTCTCCAATCACTCCGGGCCTCTCCGGATCACTCGGGCCCTCCCGGATCTCTCGGGCCTCTCCGGATCACTCGGGCCCTCCCGGATCACTCGGGCCTCTCCGAACCACTCCAGGTCTCCCCGAACCACTCCGGGCCTCTCCGATCACTCAGGCCTCTCCGGATCACTGGGGCCTCTCCGGATCACTCCGGGCCTCCACAAATCACTCAGGCCTCTCCGGATCACTCGGGTTTCTCCGGATCACTCGGGTTTCTCCGGATCACTTGGGCCTCTCCCGATCACTCGGGCCTCTCCGGATCACTCGGGGCCTCTCCCGATCACTCGGGCCTCTCCGATCACTCGGGCCCTCTCAGAATCACTCGGGCCTCTCCGAATCATTCAGGTCCTCTCCGGATCACTCTCAGAGAGTGAATCGCCTCTTCGCAGCTGTCAGAACTGACCTTGTGTCACTGCTGTGGGTCAAGCAGCAGCATCCTTGGTGGTGCCTCAGTGACGCGGTGGTTGCCCGCGGGAAGGGGGGCTCTTGGAGGCGAGCCCCCGCGCCTTCCTGCAGCACTGTCCCACTGACCGAAGTGCTCCTGCAGTATTTTACAGTGCTCGCGCTTCTTTTCGTGACAGTCACCTACATAGCTCCTTTATGTTGGCGTCCTGAGTGCTCGAGCATTATAAGAAGATAATTGTCATTGTGATTTGGTCTGATTTTGATGTTTGGAGAAAATTGAAATGTAAACCTTTAAGATGAAGGAAGTGCTTCACAGCTGAGACGTCCGTCTGATCTTAGTGAAAAAATGACGCACTTTCTGGTGTCTTTTTATGTATTCTTCGTCAAAGATGCAAGGAACCCGATTAAGACCCAGGTAACCTGATGAAAACTGCCTGGCTGCAGAGACCCAGAGGATCGCCCGGTCGGGCTTTGATTGGTTTGTGGTTGGGTTTGCCTCTTTTCTTGCATGACCTGTGGATTCGGTGTTCAAACAGCTGGTATATTTTTGAAGATTGCACTCCAAAAGTGGATCTTAAAGCTATTTCCTTAAAATGCTTGTCTTATTAGTGAGGTTTTTCCTACAGAATCACACAAGCGAAGACATAGGGTCTATCATCAGAAAGCAATATGGTCTTTATAGCTTAGGTAGGTCTTTAAATATTCATTACCTACGTGATTACTAATTTATTTGATGGCATTTAAAGTGGTATAGAATTGCTTGGATGTTGAGCCTAAAGATTGTCATACAGCTGCTGGAAGGTCTTTTTCCTGATGTTCTTCACCATGTGGGGTAATAGCCCCTTCTGAGGCAGCGAGCATGAAGGGTGTGTGAGCCACACTGCCTGACGTTGCGGGGGCATTGGCATTGTCAGCCCCGCTTCAGACTTGTGTTCTTGGTCTCATCGGGGCAGTGATTAGCTTCATCTTGTATCAGGTCTAGACTTCGAATTACATTATCACCGTGCTCTGTTGTGTGGGCTCTTTATTTCCTTTGTGTTTTTGCTTCTTGGTTCACACCCAGCAATGCTCGGGTTCCTCCTGGCTCTGCACTCAGGAATTACTCCTGGCAGTGCTTGGGGACCGTCTGGAATGCTGGGGGTCGAACTCAGGTCGGCTGCATGCATGGCAAATGCCCCACCCACTGGACTATTGCTCCAGCCCCTGTGTACGTTTAAAGGCACTACAATGGGTAGAAATTGTGGGTCTGGGTATGAAACCATATCATGCAGTGGTCATATTTTAAAGTTGGGCTGTCTCTGAAAATACTTGCTTATAATGAGGAACTAAACCGCGATTTAGAGTATAACCTGAATATCTAAGGGCGGTGGCAGAAAAACCCTATTCTCTCTCATTCCGATGGTGGGTTAGGCCATACTATGGCCTAATTAAGCCCCCGCCTTCGCTCATGCTGTTTCTAGAAGACACTGGTCTGTGACTCAGTGTCCTGGTGTAGTCGGCCGGTCGGCTGTTCTTCCTGCTCCTTTCCTCGCTTGCCTCCTTCCTCAAGCCCTGTATGACATAGCCGTCCGTTGTTGGGAGCCCACCAAAGGATGTTGGTGCGAACTCTCACATAGGAACTTGTGGAGAACAAAAGCAAAAATGTTCCTTCTAGAGAAACCTGGCCACGGCTCTAGGTGAAAGTCCTGGTCATTTAGGCCTTGGTAGGCTGTTTGAAGCGGGAAGCCATTGAGTGCTCAAGGGCACGGTGCTCCTAACCGTAATTCTGCCCGGTCGGACCCAGGAAGTCCTTTGGCGATATGAACTTGTGCCTATGTTGGAACTGCCAAGAACCTGGTCCCAAATTTCATTGCCCCACCCCACCCCAGGACAAAGGCATCATTTTCCATTTTAATGATTTTCCTCCATGTTCTTAGAAGCCAAAGTAGACTAAATTTCTTTTCCTATATCCCCCTTAAGTTAAAGTCATTTTTTGAGTTTCTATTTCTTTACTCATGAACCCAAGGTCTCTCAATACAAGAGTTTGTTAGTCTTCAAGTGGAAATTGTATTTGTTTTTGCTTATTTTTGGGTTCGGGGCCTCACTGGTCAGCTCAGGGGTCCTGGCTCCCTTCTCAGGGCTCATTGCTGACAGTGTTCAGGGATGCCAGGAACCTAACTGGGGGCCAGTCACATTGCAGCTTGCCCCCTTACACTCTTGGAACCTTAGAGTATGTTGAGCTGCAGAAAGTGAAGTCTAAAAATTGAGAGAAGAGCATTTCAGTATGTTACCAAGAGACTATGTTAGCAGGTCAGCTGTTGAGTATTTGCCCTAAATATTTTTATTACTGTTTATTTTGGGATAGTTTTAATGTAAAGGAGTATTTTGAGCAGTTCAAGACTATTAATGTGTTTCTATTTTAAGTATTAATGGTGAGAAACCAGAGTATAGGGTTCTCTTGTGTTTTGGTTGGTTTGGGGCCACACCTGGTGGTGCTTAGGGATTACTCTGGACTCTGAACTGAGGAATTGCTCTCAGCTGGGCTTGGGAGCCATAGGGGATGTCCAGGGTTGAATCTGGGTTGGCCGCCTGCAAAAGCAAACACCCTCCTTGGTAGAGGGCCTAAGGCTCATGCCTCGTGCTCAGCCCCCAGTTGGTCCCTGTATCACATAGTCCTGGGCACCCAAATAAAGCAAACAGTGAATGATAAGGGAAGCTTCATGTGCAAATGAAGGAAGTACAAAGCCCTGACAGAAAGGCGGTTGGTTTGGGTGAAGTTTAAGTATTTAGTAAATTATGTCCTTTCAGTCCTGCTAAATTAAGATGTTCCGCCTATGATGGCATTCCTTTCTATAGTAACTTCTGAAACTGCTGCTTCACTACAGAATTTTCAGTGAAGATATTTGAAAAAAATAAGAAACCTTAAAATTATTTCTCTGTAAGAATTCTACAACTTTCAACTAACTAGCACTGTAGGTTAGATGCTGCTGTTTAGAGGACGAAGAGCACTGTCCGTTTCCTTATGGACGGTCCAGCTTGTGCCCCGAGAGGTGTTAATATCTCACAAATTCCATGCCCCTACGGGTTAGAAAGGACTACTTTTGGAAAAAGTCTATCACAGAATAACCTGCTGGGGGACGTACTGCACTCAAAATCAGAAAGGAAGATGGCACAGTGGACCAGAAGGGCCGCCTTTGTGTGGTCTACGGCTGAGTCACAGTAAACTCCTGATTCTTGGTTGTTTTTGGCGTTGGGGCCACATCCAGCAGTGCTCACGGGTTGCTCCTGGCTCTGCACTCAGGAATTACTGCTGGCGGTGCTCAGGGGACCATATAGGATGCCGGGGATCAAACCCCTGGTGCAGGGCAAGAACTCTCTACCTGTTGCACTGAGATTTTATTTTTAAAGTTTGACTTGCTTTTCTCAGTATATTTTCCCCTTTTTAGAGTATTATGTTGTAGAACTGTTATGTATAAATGGTAATCACAGATGTAAGACTTGGTTTTGTTGTTTTGTTTTAGAACTGAGTTTCCAGATGTTGCCTATTCCAGTTAGGAAAACAAAACATTCTTTTCGTTATAGAAACTGTTACATAAAATATTAACAAATATTATGTGGATTATGAGATTGTTTCTAACAGATTCAAGGTTTAGGAATCATACACTGAGAAACAAAAGGACTTCTAGGGGACTAGAGCGTTGTAAAGTGGAAAAGGTGCTTGCCTTGGCGCACCAGACCTGGGTTCAATCCCCAGCATCGCATATGGTCCCCTGAGCACCACCAGAACTAATGCCTGAGCACAGAGCTTAGGAGTAAGCCCTGAGCCCGGCCGGATGTGGCCCAAAACCCAAAATAATAATAGCAATAATGATAATACTGGGGCCCGAGTGATAGCACAGTGGGTAGGGCGTTTGCCTTGCACATGGCCGACCCGGGTTCCATCCCTGGCATCCCATATGGTCTCCCGAGCACCTCCAGGAAGTAATTCCCTGAGTGCAGAGCCAGGAGTAACTCCTGAGCATTGCTGGGTGTGAATCAAAAACCGAGATGATGATGATGATGATGATGATGATGATGATGATGATGATGATGATGATGATACTTCTGGACTTTGGCAGTTGACTAAGCTAAATTTAGAGAAATCCATGATACACAGACAAAACAAGTGACTGGAGTGTGTGTGTGTGTGTGTGTGTGTGTGTGTGTGTGTAGGGGGGTTCTTTTCTAATTTCAAAACGTAGCTGTACTTTACATTTTTTACACAGAATAAATATATTTGACCTGTTTGTAAGATAAAATCTAAATAAATCTTTAGCCTTTGTTACCTACCGAGAATTGTATTTCATTAATTCTGGTGCTCGTTTGGGGAGGAGGTGCCCAGATTCGAACCCTGCGCCTCTCACATGTCGCGTGCACACACTCTGCCGCCAAACTGCAACTAGTCCCGAGCCGTTGGGATTAAGAAACTTACTTCACCTGTTCTCCTAAAGCCAGTGTGTAGACATCATTAAGAGCGTTTTCTTTAATGACACAAAACTTGCTTTTCTGCTTTCTTATTGTTTTATGTTCTATTCTTACATACTTGCTTTGGTTCTGATGCTCGGGGCTTACGCCTGGCTCTGTGCTCAGTGACTGCTCCTGGTGGTGCTCTGGGAATTGTCTGGGGTGCCTGGGATCCAGGCTGGTTGGCTGTGTGCAAGGCAGGTGCCCTGCCTGCTGTACTGTTGCTCCGGCATCTTACATTAGACAGATGTTACTGAGGATAGAGAAAATCAGTGAAAAAGAAGGCGCTGAGGTGAATGAAAAGGGCTCAGAGCCAGCTGCGAGGACATTGCTGACAGTGTCTCTTCCTCCTCCTGCAGATACGTAGGTAACCTCTCAAGAGACGTGACCGAAGTCCTCATCCTCCAGTTGTTCAGTCAGATCGGGCCCTGTAAGAGCTGTAAGATGATAACAGAGGTAAGCCTCCTCTCCTGTGCTCACAGCGGGTGCTGGCCAGGTTTGCAGGGACAGAACTGAGGTTTTGGTTTCTTTTCTTTTGGGGTCACACCTGGAGATCCTCAGGGGTTCCTCCTGGCTCTGCACTCAGGAATTACTCCGGGCGGTGCTTGGGGGACCATATGGGATGCCGGGATGAAACCCTGATAGGCCACATGCTAGACAAATACCCTACCCACTGTTCTATTGCTCCAGGAACGGAAGGAGTTGATTTGTTCTTGTTTTAAAAAATGTATTTCGCGGCTCTGGGGCCGTGCACATATGACAAGCTATGATAAACCTCACCGCCTAGGTGAGGCTGAGCTTTGCCAAAATTCTTTCTGGATCATTTTGACTCTCTCCCACCCCTGTTATCCTGATAGATTCCGCTTTGTGTGTTGACGTCTTTGAGTTGGCTGGACTAGGTTTAGAGTGTTCTATTTGAGAGGACAAAGGTTCTGTGCTGTTACTCTCAAATACTCTTTTTATGATGTAATTCTCTTCATCTATCTAAAAAGTTTCATTAGAGCCGATCTCGGTGTTAAAAAATTAGGAGTCCATTAAGAATTGTAGTTTTCTGTGCTTTTTTTTTTTTTTTGGTGGGGGGGGGTCACACCCAGTGATGTTCAGGGGTTAGTCCTGGCTCTGCACTCAGGAGTACCCGGCAGTGCTCAGGGGACCAGATGGGATGCAGGGATCGAACCTGGGTCAGAGCGTGCAAGGCTAACACCATACTTGCTGTATTGTTGCTCCTGCCCAAGAATCATTATTCCAATAGTGTGCGTGTGAAATACAAGAGTTGGCGTGTGTGAAAGATTAGATGATTCCACAGTGCAACAGTATGCAGTTTGTGCTTTTTTAAAAAATGCTAATGTCTGATCTTTTGTAGTGGGGATATAATTTGGGAGGGTAATCAGTAATCAGTTTTTTGCTTTTTTTTTTTTTTTTTTTTTTAAATGGGTCACACTCGGCGATGCTCGAGTTACTCCTGGCTCTTAGCTCAGGAATTACTTCTGGCGGTGCTCGGGGGACCATATGGGGTGCCGGGGATCGAACCCGGTCGGCCGTGTGCAAGGTGCACGCCCTCCCCGCTGTGCTCTCGCTCTGGCCCGGGGTAATCTGTCTGTTCGCTCTTCTGGTTAAGACTGTGGCGGTGTCAGGGACTTAGGTTTCAGTTTGTTCCCGCTTCCTTTTTTGTCCGTCTGCACTTTCTCCAACCTTTCATCGTGGACGGGGCGCCCCGTCAGTGCTTGGGATATGTTGGAGAACGAGGCAGCCCAAGCCGGGAGTTTCACAGTCTGGCCAGCCGCACAGCGCATTGCAACAGACAGCCTCCAGTGCCACGGGTGTTTCAGACAGTTGCGGGGCAGGTGGGGGTGTCGGACCCCTCCAAGGTCCCTTCAGTATCGTCGTCTTTCTCCGACCCAGAAAGCTAGTAACAGAAGTGGGCTGAGAAGGACGTGGGGAAAGTAGGGATATCGGGTAGGGGACGTTACATCAGCCTGGTGGACCAGCAGAGGGGGAAACCGAAAAGACCGCAGCGTAGTTGGGCTGCATTGGCTGCTGAGATGGTGAGGAATACACAAGCTTTGCGTTCCGCCGGGCCAGAGCTGTGCTGGGGAGTTGGAGGAGAACTGTGAAAAATCTGTACAGCAAATTAGCCTCTGAACCTTTGACTTAACGGATAATTGTCATCTCTGCCTTTGATGATTCATTCATTCTTTGTTTAATAAAATGGCTCTGTGTGTTGTCAGAACACTTGAAATACAATGGAGAGCCCCCAAATGAGTCTCCGTGTGTTTACAAACTAAGAGAAAAGTTTTGTTTTGTTTTTTTTTCTTTTTTGGAGTCACACCTGGCAATGCTCAGGTTACTCTGCACTCGGAATTACTGCTGGCAGTGCTTGGGGGACCATATGGGATGCTGGGGATCGAACCCGGATTTGCTGCATACAAGGCAAACACCCTACCCGCTGGGCTACCGCTCTAGCCTTAAAAAAACGAATAACAGACTTTGTAACTTACTGAGAGGAGTAAGTTAGGAGGAGGCAAACAGTTCTGTGAAGTTGGAGAATTGGTGCTGTTTGGTCTAGGTGATAAGGCAAAATTGCACCTCTTTGGAGTCAGGTAAGAATGACAAGACGCTGCTGTTTGGGGACATGCTGTTTGGGATTACACTTGGCTCTGCACACAGCCGTTCGGTTCTGGGCTTTTACCTGGGATTGCCCCTGATCACATCAAAGCACACTACGCAAGGCCTACCTGCTCTGCCCTGTCTGCTGTACCAGCTCTCTGGTCCCGGGATGCTATTTTTTTCCCCTTTTTCCTTTTTGGGTCATACCTGGCAATGCTCAAGGGTTACTCCTGGCTCTGCACTCAGGAATTACTCCTGGCGGTGCTCAGGGGCCATATTGGATGCTAAGGATCGAACCTGGGTCGTTGGTGTGCAAGGCAAACGCCCTCCTCGTAGTGCTATCGCTCCAGCCCCATGATGATGCCATTTTTACAGATCTTAAAGAAAAGGAAATGACAACCCCAAATGCCTTGGAGTATTTTTTGGACCTAAGACCGGAAGGCTGGATCCCGGCTAATGGAGGGTATAGAAGAGGACGGGACAGGGGAGGGCTCAGGAAGACGGTGTGGGCCAAGACAGTTTTGGTTGTGTTAGACGTCCGTCGCAGGGGGATTGTAAGCAGGTAATGAGGCCCTCTGGTTTGCCTTTTAAAATGCTAATTGGAGAATGGTTATTGTGGGAACACAACTGTAGGTGGCAAAAGCAGAAGAAGTGCCAGCTGGGTGTTTTTCCTTTTTGGGTCTCACCCACTATGCCCAGGGGTTACTCCTGGCTCTGCACTCAGGAATTGCTCCTGGCAGTGCTCAGGGGACCATATGGGAGGCCGGGATTGAACCCGGGTCAGCCGCGTGCAAAGCAAACGCCCTACCCGCTGCTGTGCTATCGCTCCGCCCCCAGCTGGGTAATTTAGGTAAGGGGTGATGAGGGCCTGTTCTCAACGGCCGCCTTTGGACTAGAGGAAAGTGGGTTGGGGATCTGTTCCGACGCAGCATTGGTTGGTGGGAGCCGGCAGTGACGCAGACAGAGCAGCCTGGTGGGAGCCGGCAGTGACGCAGGAGAGCAGCCTGGTGGGAGCCGGCAGTGACGCAGGCAGAGCAGCCTGGTGGGAGCCGGCAGTGACGCAGGCACAGCAGCCTGGTGGGAGCCGGCAGTGACACAGGCACAGCAGCCTGGTGGGAGCCGGCAGTGACGCAGGAGAGCAGCCTGGTGGGGAGCCGGCAGTGGCGCAGGCACAGCAGCCTGGTGGGAGCCGGCAGTGACACAGGCACAGCAGCCTGGTGGGAGCCGGCAGTGACGCAGGAGAGCAGCCTGGTGGGAGCCGGCAGTGACGCAGGAGAGCAGCCTGGTGGGAGCCGGCAGTGACGCAGGCACAGCAGCCTGGTGGGAGCCGGCAGTGACGCAGGAGAGCAGCCTGGTGGGAGCCGGCAGTGGCGCAGGCACAGCAGCCTGGTGGGGAGCCGGCAGTGGCGCAGGCACAGCAGCCTGGTGGGAGCCGGCAGTGATGCAGGAGAGCAGCCTGGTGGGAGCCGGCAGTGACGCAGGCACAGCAGCCGGGAGCCTGGTGGGGAGCCGGCAGTGACGCAGGAGAGCAGCCTGGTGGGAGCCGGCAGTGGCGCGAGGCACAGCAGCCTGGTGGGAGCCGGCATTGATGCTGACAGAGCAGCCTGGTGGGAGGCGGCAGTGACGCAGGCACAGCAGCCTGGTGGGAGCCGGCAGTGATGCAGGAGAGCAGCCCTGGAATTCTGTGTGCAGGTGCCGTTTGCTTGAGCGTGCAGGGACGAGACAGGCTGCATAGGACAGTCGGGAGACCCGGGAGTTCTGTTTCCGCAGTAGAGCTCGGAGAAGGATGTGTGTTGAGACGAGTGGAGCCCGTCAGCGAGGCAGGACCTCGGCAGGAATGTCGTGGCGAGCTTGATTGGAAACCGGCAGGGATGGGTCAGGAGAGTGGGTGGGACGAAAGGCCCCTAGACAGTGTCCGAGAAACCGGATCTTTGACTTCCACCGGGTTTTTAAACCTGTGTGAATGGCATATAGCCACTTGAGGACTAAAGGATCGGAAATCAATCTTTGTAATTTCTGCTCTACGACTTGTACTTTGAACTTTTAAGTAGTTGTAAAATCTGATATTTCTCTGTCTTGGTACATGTCATCCGGTGAAAATTGGTGGCAGCAGTTAAGGTAAGGACCAGCTGATGTGCAGTGTCGCCGGAGGAGGCAGTGGTGTACGCCCGGCATAGAGGAGCGTCTTTTCCCATTGACCTTTCACGCTAGTATGTGAAAATCCCTTCATTTTATTTTTTTTCTCTTAGATCCTGTCTCTCCCTATGTATGATAACAAATGCATTAATATCGTGTATATTATCAGTTCTAAGGCAGAGAAGTTTTTTCCCTCTGGCAGTTGGAATGTGAAAAATCTCAGCGGTGTCTTAAGGCTATGAAGTGCAGTGAGCTTGTGCATATGTGAGCGGTCCCTTGGACGAGACCTGGCCTGCTGCTGGCTAGGTGACCCTGGAAGCCGTTTGCACGTGGACACCTTTCCTATTGTGCGGCCCGGCCTCCAGCCCTGCCTGTTCTGCCCGCGGTTAGTGAGTGTCTTCCGCGGAGACGGCCAGGGCGGTCTTAGGCAGCATCAGCTAGTCGTTCGCTTTTTATTGGCCAGTCACGGAAGTGTTTCTTCTGTGACTGTCACTGGCAGCGTTCGCTCTCTGGGAGGAACCTCGGTGGAATCTTCCCAGCTCGCCTTCCTCACCGTCGGGCGCAGCGTCCCCGGACTGCCGCAGAAGGAATTTGCATGAGCACTCATAGTTTTCGTGTCAGTGTAATGATCACACTTTTCCCTCAAGGAAGTGCCTCTGGTTGCTCGGCCAATATTGTTTTAGACGTCTTGTTTTGGATTTTTCTTCTAAAACTTTACCGGAGGGCCGGAGCGATAGCCCAGCGGGTAGGGCGTTTGCCTTGCACGCCAGCCCATGCCAGCCTGGGTTCAATCCCGGCATCCCATATGGTCCCCTGAGCACCACCAGGAGTGATTCCTTAGTGCAGAGCCAGGAGTAACCCCTGGGCATCGGGTGTGACCAAAAAAAAGATCTTTATTTTATCTGCTCTTTTCTCCCTTTGTACGTGCAATGAGAATTCCATATTCAAAGTATTTCTTAGGGCCTTTCATGTGGATTTATCATGAACACTTTTACTCTTGTATTAAAAATGTATTTCTAGTGATCTTAGTAGTTTTACAAAATTTATTTCTTCTTTTTTTGATACAAAGTTGTGGCTTTGTCCTGGAATATTTTATTTTATACATGTTTCAGAAAGTATTTTTTTTTTCCCTTTTTGGGTCACACCTGGCATTGCTCAGGGGTTACTTCTGGCTCTGAACTCAGGAATTACGCCTGGCGGTGCTCAGGGGACCATATGGGATGCCGGGGCTTGAACCTGGGTCCGGCCGTGTGCAAGGCAAACCCACTGGACTATCACTCTGGTCCCAGCAATTCTTTTCTTGATTATTTTTTTTTTCTGGTTGGAAGCCAAAATTTAAAGTATGTATAATCTGTAAATTAGGATATTTTGAAAGATGGCAGTTATAGTAACTGATTGTAAATGTCAAAATTGTGTTTCAGTTCTTATTTCTTCCTTATCCGAAGTCCATAATCTTGTCTTGGCTGTGGTACTTTCACTTGTTACACTATTCCTAATTTTGATCAGGTGGGAAGTTTGTGAAGTAGACTTTGTGTGTCTGTCTGTCTGTCTGTCTGTCTGTCGGTCTGTCTGACGGTCTTTTTGGGTCACATCCGGCGATGCTCAGGGGTTACTCGTGGCTCTGCACTCAGGAATTACTCCGGCGATGCTTGGGGATCATATGGGATGCCAGATATTGAACCCGGGTCGCCCGCGATGCAAGACAGGCACGCCGTCCCTGGACTAGCATTGGGCCTGAAGTGGACTCATTTCTGTGGTTTTTATCGTCCTGGGGTACAGTGTTCGAACATAAACAGAATTCATCCTTCGGAGAGTGTTGGGTGAGGAGCGGCAAGGAGTGGGTCTTTGTTCTCAGAGGTGAACTTGGCGCTTTGTCTGACAAACTTGTGGTTTATGTCTTACACATTTCCCGAGGATTTTTCCAATTGAACACCGCGTCTTTTAAGCTGCTTTATACAATTCTGTTTGAGTACAGACGTACTCGGTATAAGTCAGTCACAGCGGTAAAGGTCATTTGTAAAGCGTCAGGCTTTCATGAACTTATGCAATCTCACCTGGTACATTCCTAGCTATCAGTAATGTTTTCTCCTGGATTTTCTTCTCAGCAACCCGATAGCAGAAGGGTCAACTCTTCTGTTGGATTTTCTGTTTTGCAGCATACAAGCAATGACCCATATTGCTTTGTGGAATTTTATGAACACAGAGATGCAGCTGCTGCATTAGCTGCTATGAATGGGAGAAAAATTTTGGGAAAGGTAAGATGATAGAATGCTGATTCTGTATGTAACATGCATGTCCACCTAGCGTGTGCTCCTTGTCAGGGTCTTCAACACACATTCGGCTCTTCAGCCATGGTTTGCTTTGGCAGCTGGTGCTTTTCCACCAAGAATCCTGCTTGAGCATTATTTAATAAGTGGTGGTGCGGTTCCTAACGGCGTGCCTAATAATCGTATTAAATATAATCTTTATTTTTAGGAGGTCAAAGTAAACTGGGCCACAACACCAAGTAGCCAGAAAAAAGACACTTCCAGTAAGTACTCACGCGGGTTCACTGCGGAAGTGGTCGGAAACCGTCCTGGCAGCATTATCTGCTTCCTCAGGGTTTTGGTGTTGGCTTTTTCCTTGCCTTCGTGTTGCCTTGAGAAGGTTTAGTCGCTGAATTCTTAAGTATTTGATTACTAAATGCTTTGATTTCAGATCACTTCCATGTGTTTGTGGGGATTTGAGTCCAGAAATTACAACAGAAGATATCAAATCAGCATTTGCTCCCTTTGGTAAAATATCGTAAGTATCACGATAGTGCTGTACGCAGTAGCGCTAGGCGGAACTCTATGATTACCTTGGCTCAGATTGAGCTTTTTCTTTCCCTAGTGTGATTTTTTTTTAATTTGTTGTTTGTTTTGTTATTTTGATTAATAGATGTTGTTGAAAGTGTTAATGTCATTTTGATGTTTTGGGGTCTTGTTTTCCTCTAATCCTGTGTATAATATGTTAAGAAGTTTTAAGTGATTCTGTTTGTTATCTTTGAAGCAGATGTTTGGGTAGTGAAACTTATAAGGTTCAACTTTTTGTCAAATGTTTTAAAAATTTAGTGGTTAAAGATAAAGAGTTAATGAACAATGTTATGTATGCTATGTATTACATTTTCATAGGAGTTTGTAAATGGGGAAAATAGGTAAATCTTGTATCTCTTGTTGCTAAATTGAAATGTACATGTTTAATTAAAATGATAAATGTGTTTTAACATTTTAGTTGAAAATGGTATTATGTATTAAAATGTTTCGATGTCTGAACCATAAATCTGGGATTGATTAGTAGTTTCTTTTTTCTCCCTATTACTGGTATTTGATTCTGCTAGTTAGGGCTTAAATGTGCTTTGATTTTTAAGAAGGTTTATGCTCAAATTTCATTGTATATTACTTGATGAAATATATTGGAACATATAAAGTGGTTATAAGTTCTATAAAATGTGTATCACCGTTTATCTTTCTGATAAAAAATCAGTTCATTTTATGTGTTAATTTTCTGTACCTTTAAAGTACTTTTACCGAAATGCTTTGACTAAGAACAACAATTCTTTTATCTATACAACTTGTTGTTCTGTAAATATATTTGAAAGATTTAATTTTTAATGTTCTATTTTGATACTTGCTTTGCTTTTTTAATTTCTAAATGTGGTGGTAAGTAGTACTGTTTTAAAAATCAGTGTTAAAAATAATACAGGTTACTGTTTTTCAATATTTATACCTGAGACCTGCAGTTTTTCTAAAGTCCAAGTCACAATTAAAAGTAATAGCATTCTGGTTATTTTGCAGAATTGCTCATAAGAATGGACAGGATCTTGAAGGCTAACTGCAAGGAACTGTGCACACTGGAACGCAGTTGTAGATTTTTTTCTCATTTCTATTTATTCTTATTATACATTATTTATATATACATATTTTAGTATTTACATTTTAACATTCTATATTCAGTGGAGTTCTATATTTCCAATCATTTTAACTTACTCACTAAAATTTCTGTGTAAATTTGTTGTTTTCGTACTGGTGTGCTTAGCATTGTTGTTAGTTTTTTATTCTCCTTTCTTAAATTTCTGAAAATGTCAATTTTTCAAAATTTACAGCTGCCCAAACTCCAAAATGATGGTAGAGAATTGACCAAGAAAAATAAAGAAATCTGTTAACAGGCCATGTATGCCTTTTTAATTCCTATTTTTTCCTCTTTTTCAATTTTTTAATATTTCATATATTTTGTATCACTAGGCAGAAGACATTTAACTATTTAGAGATTGCATGGGAAAGTAGTTAGCATTGTTGCAGTAATTTATAGAGCCAGTAAGCCTTAGCAGACACTGCCAATAGAATTTTAGAAAAGGAAACTATTGTTTCTATTAATCTTCAAATTGGAGCCTTTAGTTTAGACAGCACAGGCTATGTGATTAGGTTGCATGTTTATTACATGTTTTTGTCCTACTGCTTTTTCTAACAGGTAAAGAAGCGTTAGGGAGAGTTCAGGAATGGCTATAGTTAATCAGGGCTAACTGAAATTTTATTTAAAAAGATGCTCACAGTGCAGTGTGTGGTTCCTGTTAGTTTTTGTGTCTGAGGACGACTCTCCTCCCCTCACTCGGGCCGTGCTTCTCTCCACAGGGACGCTCGAGTAGTGAAAGACATGGCGACGGGAAATCCAAAGGCTATGGTTTTGTGTCTTTCTATAACAAACTGGTACGTTCTCAGCTCAACTCAAGTATGATCCAACATGCTGTCATTGGCCTGAGACTTAAATATGCTTAGATGCTAACTGTCTAGAGCTCTCCTATAAGTTGAACATTTTATTGTTTTCATCAGCTTGGAAATGACTAGCTTGGAACAGGTAGGCTGATTATAAGGAAGAGCATTAAAGTTGTGTTTTCACACTGGGGGAAACGGTAAGATGGGTTAGGAGTGAAGTTCAAGTAGACACAGGAAATAGTCTCAGGGAAGTTCAGTTCTGTGTAGCCCTGACTGAAAATGGCCCTTTTAACTTTTTACAGAACTACTGTAGCTGGAATGTTGATGACTAGCAAATTATGAATGTTGTTTAAGAAAGAGCTTCCAGGCTAGTAAGCATTCTGCATGAACTCTGTAAGAGCAAGTCATAATGTGGACATTGATGTGCAAGCACTTTCATCTCATTTTTTATAGACAGACTTTTTTGTTTGGTGGGGGCTGGGCCACACACAGGTGATACTCGGGGCTTACTCCTGGCTTTGATTAGGGACCAATCCTTGGAGTGCTGGGGACCGTATGGGGAGCCAGGAATGGTCACTGGCAAGACAGGGTTGCTCTCCCCTCTGGACTGTCCTTCAGCCCTGTAGATGGACAGACAAGCATTTTTATAGAATTCTGAATCATCATTTTGGAGGCCTCTTTTTCAGTTGAGTTTTAGGGCCAGAGAGAGGTGCTAGTACAATGGTTAAGGTGCTTGCCTTGCCTGTGGGCCCCTGAGCACGGCCAGGAGTGAATGACCCAGAATTTAAAAAAAAAACTTAAACAGTATGTGGCTATTGCACCGCATGCCCAGGGTTGGTTTTTTTTTTTTTTTTTTAATTGTACCTCCATGAGACATAGAATTACAAGATGTTCATGTCTGGGTTTCGGTCATACAGTGTTCCTGCCCATTTCCCACCACCAATGACCCCAATTCCCTCCCCCCCCCCTAGCCTACCCTATGGCAGGTTCTTTATCTCTTTTCTCTCTTTCTTTTCTCTCTCTCTCTCTCTCTCTCTCTCTCTCTCTCTCTCCCCCCCTCCTTCTCTTCCCTCTCTTATACATTGTCTATTACAATACATACATTTAGAGTTTATCATGCGTATCTTTTTGCCTATATTCAGTGCTCAGTTCTAGGCTGGTATTATCATTTTTGACAATTATTAGCACACTGTTCCCTTCTCTGTCTTACCTAACCTCTGACTCCCACACATTTGTGGTAGATGCCACCTATTGACAAGATTTCCTGATCCATGTTTTGCCTGACATTGGATATTGGTATCATACTATATATATGTATAATGCAAGTAATTGCAGTCATTCTGTATCTGTTTTTCCTTCTGGCTAATTTCACTCAACATGATCCTCTCTCTCCATGTCCATCCATTTATAGGCAAATTTCATAACTTCATTTTTCCTAATAGCTGCGTAGTATTCCATTGTGTAGATGTACCAAAGCTTCTTTATCCAGTCATCAGTTCTCGGACACACTGGTTGTTCCCAGATTCTGGCTATTGTGAATAGTGGCATACCCAGTCTCAGCCAGGAGGTTTTGAGTTTGGGGGCCCACTGACTACTCAGTCCCTATCCCGACTTGCTGCTCAGTCAGTCCCAGAGTGTTCAGGACCACGTGGTGCCGCAGGTGCTCCACTGAGCCGCATGCTCAGCTCTGGAATTGTGATGCCTTTTCAGCCCCATGGGTACTTGGATTGGGAGCCATTTCCCTTTGTGCTCATTGTGTCATCTAGCTAATCGGCACTTAAGGAGTATGTTTTCTGATCCCTAAGATTTAGGTCATTGTCTTGGAGTGTTTGGGTGGTTTGGTGTTTAGGAAGCTGTGGTGCATTTACTGGTACAGTCCACCGGGCCCACCAGTGTCAGCATTGTATTGCACTTTCCTGGGTCTACATGCTCAGTACATTCCTGTGTTTGTGATCATGCTTTCATTTTTCCTCCATAGGATGCAGAAAATGCCATTGTGCATATGGGAGGTCAGTGGCTAGGCGGTCGTCAAATTAGAACCAACTGGGCCACGCCAGAAACCACCTGCACCTAAAAGCACACAAGAAAGTAAGAAAAGTCTGTGTGTGATAGAGCCATGCACTGTGTGTGTCATAGAGCTGTGCACTGTGCGTCATAGAGCCGTGCACTGTGCGCCATAGAGCCGTGCACTGTGCGTCATAGAGCCGTGCACTGTGTGCGCTATAGAGCCGTGCACTGTGCGTCATAGAGCCGCACTGTGTGCGCCATAGAGCCGTGCACTGTGCGTCATAGAGCCGTGCACTGTATGTGTCATAGAGCCGTGCACTGTGTGTACATAGAGCCGTGCACTGTGTGCGCCATAGAGCCGTGCACTGTGCGTCATAGAGCCGTGCACTGTGTGCGTCATAGAGCCGTGCACTGTGTGTCATAGAGCCGTGCACTGTGCGTCAGAGAGCCGTGCACTGTGCGTCGTAGAGCCTTGCATTGTGTGCGTTGTAGAGCCGTGCACTGTGTGCGTCGAGAGCCTTGCACTGTGTGCGTCGTAGAGCCATGCGTTCGCTACAGTGCGTGTTGGTATAGACCTGATTTTTCAGAATTCAAATCTTCATGGTATTATAAGATTCATTTTATCTTTGTCTATCGTGAACCCTGATCCTACTTAATATATACCCAACATCAAGAAAAAATTCAGTGTTTTCTCCTATTGAGGCGTATTTTATAGTGTGTAATAATCAGTTTTATAGTGTCAGCATTTAATAGCATTCTGTCTTCTTTCTACATACAGATAACACTAAGCAGTTGAGATTTGAAGATGTAGTAAACCAGTCAAGTCCCAAAAATTGCACAGTGTATTGTGGAGGAATTGCTTCCCGGGTTAACAGGTACAGTGTTTGGGATTTTGACACCCTTCTCTATGGCACCTCATCAACATTGGTGTCAGTTTTATGACACACATTACATGCCTTAATCTCTGCTGGTGGTTTTGTTTTTTCAGATCAGCTTATGAGACAGACGTTCTCACCATTTGGGCAGATTATGGAAATCCGAGTTTTTCCTGAGAAGGGCTATTCATTTGTAAGGTACATTTATACTTGTATTATTGTTGTTGTATTATTAAATCTGGTCGTCATAATCAGATTTGATCATTGTTTTTCATTGTACTATTTAGCTTCTTTGAAGCTGTAGCAACAGTACAGCAGGTAGGGTTCTTGCCTTGTACCTGGCTACCCCAGGTTTGATCCCTGGTATCCCATATTTGGTCCCTCTAGAACTTCTATGAGTGATTCCCTGAGCACAGAGCCAGGAATAATGCCTGAGCACATCCGCGTCACCCCCAAAATATAAACCAAAACAAAAAAGCATGCTTAGCTCCTTTAGCCACCCAAACCTGTGTGTGTGTGTGTGTGCGCGCGTGCGCCACCCAAGCTTGTTATCCTGTACCAGCTGTCCACCATGTGGATGGTGTTGGCGATCAGACAAACCCAGGCCCTGAGCTGTCTCCCGTCCCCGGTGTTGTCAGCTTTGAGTTCCTTACATACTATGCTCTAGGAGTGTGCCCAGTCAACAGTTCAGAACTGATGCCTTTATGTGGTACACGCTCATTCTTTGGAGAGTGACTCAGGACTTCTAAGCACTGTTGAGGAACATTACGGCCACTCCCAGTGATTTTTTTCTGTTTGTTTTGTTTTGGGAACCGCACCTAGTGGTGCTCAGGGCTTACTCCTGTCCCTGCGTTCAGGGATCACTCTTGGTGGTGCTCGGAGGACCATACGGGTACCCTGGTGATTAAACCCAGATCAGTAACGTGGAATACAAGGGTTGGAGAGTGTGTTGCTGCTTGGGCCCTGAGGAATTGGGGTACCACCAGGTCCACACCAGCGGTGCCTGGGATGCCAGTCAGTGCCGGGCGTGAGACCAGTGTCAGGTTCTGACCAGGCATAAAGAGCCTGTGTCTGTGCTGGCTCCTTGACCTTAGACCCAGTTCTCCAAAGAAACCAGTCCCCATGCTGGAGCGCGCTCACGCAGCCAGGGCCCGAGCTGTCAGTGGCACCACACAGGGCGAAGAAGACAAACCCTCATCATCTTCCTTCCTTAGATTTTCAACCCATGAAAGCGCAGCCCATGCCATCGTGTCGGTGAATGGTACCACGATTGAAGGACATGTTGTTAAATGCTATTGGGGTAAAGAATCTCCTGATATGACTAAAAACTTCCAACAGGTAATTCCATTTTCTGTAGTACCTCTTAAGATTTCCTTGCATGACTACTAAGAGCTTTAAAAACTTCTATAAATAACAAGAGTTAGAGCAAATTGCTGCTTCGGTTGATGTTGTTAATACTGTTTCCAAAGTGATGTTGCGTATTAACTGAATCTTAATACTTTCTTTCCACAGGTGTCACCACCCCAATAAACTTAGACAATGATAAATAACAGAGTCCTATTCACATAAGGGTGCTTACTTAGTTTTTCTCTTCCTTGTCTCCCACTTTCTTCAAATGCTGTGTTCTTATTTGTTCCCTAAAACTGCCATTTGCTTTTTTCTAGGTTGACTATAGTCAGTGGGGCCAGTGGAGCCAAGTTTATGGGAACCCGCCACAGTATGGACAGTATATGGCAAATGGGTGGCAAGTGCCGCCTTACGGTGTATATGGCCAGCCTTGGAATCAGCAGGGATTTGGAGTAGAGTGAGTTGTTTGGGATTTTCCGCTCCATTCTTGGAGGGTTGGGGGCTGGGGCGGACATGCACACCCAGCAGTGCTCAGGGCGTACTCCGTGGGGTTTGGGAGGCCATGTATGGTGCTGGGATCAAACCCGAGCCAGCCATGCGCAAGGGAAGTGTCCTGCCTGCCAAGCTGTCACTAGCCCCAGAAACATTGGTTCCGTTTTAAGAAAAAGTTAAAAAAAAAATTGGCTTTTGGGGTCACACCTGGCGATGCTCAGGGTTTACTTCTGGCTCTGCACTCAGGAATCACTCCTGGCGGTGCTTGGGACCATATGGGACGCCAGGGATCGAACCCAGGTTGGCCACAGGCAAGACAAATGCCCTCCCCGCTGTACTATCACTCCGGCCCCTCATATCTTGTTTTTATGCTCTATATTTTGAACTAACTTGACATAAGCACTGTAGAAAAGTGCCTATGTCTGAAATCACTTTTCAGAACAGTGATTTATGACTAAAATTTGCTTTTTTTATTAATGGGTCACACCTGGCAATGCTCAGGGGTTCCTCCTGGCTCTGCACTCAGGAATTACTCCTGGCAGTGCTGGGGGACCATATGGGATGCTGGGGATTGAACCCGGCCGGCATGGGCCGGCCGCGCAAGGCAAACGCCCTACCCGCTGGGCTATCGCCCGCCCACACTTTTTTTTTTAAAAACCTAGTTGTAAAAGGAATTTTTGTAGAAAGGATCTTTGCTAAGATAAATTCGAAACTTAATAAAAATGTATACCTTTTGGCTCGTGTGAGAAGTCTCAGAATTTATCTTGACACCAAGTAGTAAGGTTATTTTTAACTGTATATTATTGTTTGGGGCCAACACCACAAGTTACTTAGGGCGACTCATCCCTTGTCGGACCAGACTCGAACTGTCTCTCTGGCTCCAGCTTTTTTACTTTTCTGATAGAGTGGATTGGTCCATTTTTCTCAGACTTCAATTTTCATTGATTCCTTCTCATTCTCATCTGTGTTTTAAAATTTTCTTAAAAGTTGAAATTATGGACCAGAGCAATAGTGCAGTGGGTAAGCCACTTGCCAGGGATGCAGCTGACCTAGGTTCGATCCCGGCATCCCATATGGTTCACTGATCACCTCCAGGAGTAATTCCTGTCTGCAGAGCCAGGAGTAACCCCTGAGCATCCCCAGAAACAAAAACAAAAACAAAAAAAAATACAATCAGAATGTCCTGTGTGTAGTCAGTGTATGATGAAAGGGTGTTACATTGTGAATATTTTAAAATCTGAGGACTAGGGATTTGATTCTCTGCACCATATATGCCCTGAGTACCTCATCAAGACTGAAGACTAGTATTAGAATATGCTTTCTATATAGCGCCCATATATCACCTGATCTCCTGACATCCCGTTATTCATTGATTTGCTCCAGCGGGCACCAGTAACATTTCCATTTGACCCTATCATGTGCCAGTGTAGCCCAATGGCATCTGCTTGCTCCAGGAATACAAAGAGCCTCAAACCGCTCATTCAGAACTTATTAACGTTAGCGCCCATATATAGCAATTTATTTTTTGTTGTTTTTCTTTTTTCCTTTTTGCCTTTTGGGTCACACCTGGCAATGCGCAGGGGGTTACTCCTGGCTCTGCACTCAGAAATTACTCCTGGCAGTGCTCAGGGGACCATATGGGATGCCGGGATCAAACCTGGGTCGGCTGTGTGCAAGGCAAATGATAAACCTGCTGGATTATCCAGCCCATTGTTTTTCTTTTGTTTATGGGTCACACCTGATGGTGCCTCAGGCTTACAACTGTGCTCAGGGCTCACTCCTGGTGGGCTTGGGAGACCCTACTAAATGGTTTCCTGGGGATTAAACCAGGCTTGGCTACATGCAAGGCAAGCACACTGCCCACTGTACTATCTCTTTGGCCTCATGTGTAGCGATTCTTTGATTCTTTTTGTAGGTTTTTGATTCTTGAGAAAGATTTTTAATAAGTGACTGTTTTTCTTTTTCCCTTCCAAGTCAATCGCCTTCTGCTGCTTGGATGGGTGGATTCGGTGCTCAGCCTCCCCAAGGACAAGCCCTCCCCCTGTGATACCTCCTCCAAACCAAGCTGGATATGGTATGGCAAGTTACCAGACACAGTGACTAGCTGGGACTCTGAACAGAATCACAGTTCATGATAGCTTCAGTTTCCTGTGATGCCCTGAAGACATGAACGTAGACATCGGAAATGGAAATATTTATTTTAAAAATGGCAATGTTTGGAGCCTTTAGCACAGCTTTGCTTGGGTGAAGGACACATGTCTTCTAGTTCGGCCTTTTAAGTTTTTGTTCATGATGGATATGAACATGATTTTTCTTTGTGTACAAAAACTAAAATAAAGTCAATAAAGACAATTCTGACTAAAAATTTTGATATAAGAAATGGGTAATACATTTTGATTCTTAGATACTATTCCATTTTTATCTTGCTGTTCAGTATTTTAACTCACTGTGTTTTTAAAAAGAGCAAAAAAGGGAGGATCGTGAGAATCTGGGAATCCTATGTAAGTTCATCCTAGCCTTGATACTCCCCGCCCTTACCCCGCCAAGGTGGACCACATTCAAAGTCAGCAGGAGAAGTGAGCTATTCAGAAGAAATGCATGATTTTGGAGTTCGCTTTGGAGGAGAAATTTTTTCGGTGCCTAAAGAAACTGAAGCCAGATGATAAAGAAATGTTGCCGCCTGAATAAGGACCAGCGCTGAGTTATTTGAGTGAATGTCGGTGGTCCGCAGCAGACATATTTTTTTAAATTAAAAAAATGTTGGCTATTGAACTATAGTATAAATTATATTTCATTTGGGGGGGAAGATTCCAAGTATGGTGTTTGTATAAAAATCAGACAGTCCTACTTTTACATGAAGTTTTAATGATATACATTGTAAGTGCTGAATAATAACTACAGTGTTTAAAAGCATGCTTCAGCATAGAAGTAGCAGCAATATAATTATCTGAAGTAACACTTAAGAACACACTCCACTGCATTAAATGCAATGGATTGATAAAAACGTTTAAAACCAAGGTTGGCTACTATGTAAAATTAAAATTATACAAATTACTGTACAGAAAGCCTTAATTTTAATTTCATACAAATCTTTGATGCGTTTTAAAGGGATGGAAATTAGATTTCTTTTACTTTTTTTTTGCTTTATATCACTTGGTATGTAAATACCTTTATGAAAACCTTGTAAACCTTTTTCAAGGTTTCAGTAAGTTGTCTAGTACAAATTTTTTTAAAATTCTTGTTTTTTTTAAATCAGATCTGTTTTGCCCAGTAATTTTTTAAACAGGAATACTAAAGCCTTTAGTTTTGTGTGCCAGTTTATAATTGGCTATTTCACTTAAGTAGTGCACAGCGCTGTGACTCCGCTTCTCTTTCTCGTGGGGTTATAGTGTGCGTGAATGACTAGCCCGACAGACGCGTTAGCTCGTGCGATTTGACAGTGAACAGACTGGGCAAGACAGGCGTAAGGTTTGTTTCTGGGCTATTTTTCAGGCTGTCTGAATAAAATCTGCCTCAAAAATTTCTATCATAACAAGAATGTAAATAGGTCAAATGTCCTGTGTTCTGACAACTCGGGACTTGGTGCAAGCGCTTAGACAGTGCGTTTGCAGTATTGGAGACCTGGGCGCCAGAATGCAGACCTGTTCCTTTACTGTTGGTGAGGTGCAGCAGGCACCCACAGGTGACTATTTTTTAAACTTTTGAGCTCTTAGCTTTAAAGATGATGGTTTTATAAATTGGTGACGGCACTTATTTTGCTATTACTTTCCCTGTTCAGAAACAGCCAAATGTATTCATCCAACATGAAAACCCACAGGTTCTAGAGTCCATCTTGGAGCTAGGGTTTTTATGGAACTTTAGTTTCCAACACTTGTCCTCTATCCCATCATCCCATTATAAAACCTACCCTGTTTCATTCCTTCATGGCTAATGTCTTTTGGGGGTATTGGAAGAGTTACTGTATTTTGTACGGTGAACACATCGGTTATGCCTCCTGGTTAAAAATTTCTTGAATACATGTGAAACTTGAACAACTAAAGACTTTTTGTTTATATTGATAAAAGTCTTATTAAATTCTCCATTTGCCTTTTTGGGTCTACCAGTAAGTCAAGTAGCTTATTGAGATAAAGATAGTCACGGTGTTTCTTAGTCGCATATTCTATTGATCTAATAAAATTATCTAAACTAGTTATATCGCCATAATAAACGTGACTTAAGTGTCCTTCGTCTTAATCAGAAAGAACAAGATTTCATAATAGGTTCCATTTATGAAGTTTATTTCCTATGAAAAGGTTTTTAAAACACAAAGCTACTTATCCAAATGAACTGCACCATCTTTAAATACCACTATCAAGCTAACACAGACTTAGATTATTTTATAACAAAGTGAAGTCGGTGCTGACTTGATCCAATTTAAGCCTAAGAATCGCGTTCTTTCCATGTTCATTAAAAGCACCAGTAGAGATTCTTTGGCATGCAAAAAAATGTTCCTTATTCCATGATACTGAGATTTATTTTGGTGATGTATATTCCTTACTGCCGCTTTCCTTGCTCTACTGATCTCTCTCACTAGTATTTCCCACCGTGCCATTCCCACTTGGTTTTTATGTTTGCCGGCAGTGAGAGGCTATAACTGGCCGATTTAAGCCAAAGCTGTAAACCACAGTTGAAGTTAAGTCTTCAATAAAGACTAGACTACATAAGTGGCTTTTTCTTATTGTCGCTTATTACATCATTATTCCTTCCAGGGGGTCATGAGATACGCAGTTTGGTTTCCTTTTATTAGTAAGGTATGTGGATTATACCTTTTTCTGGAACTTGCTGGATTAAAGTTTAGTTTTTTGGATATGGAGTCAGAAATTTGTATGCTTCTAAAGTATCTAGATTTATAAAAATCGCTCATTGGAGTCCCCAGATGTGTCTTATTACCTCCCATGTTTAGGTTGATCTTTAAACTGCTCAAGAGAAAATAGGGGAAAAGTTAACAGTATCTAGAGGGGCCGGAGAAGTAGTACAGCAGGTAAGACCTTGCACTTGGCCAAGCCAGGTTTGATCCCCGGCTTCTCTTGTGGTCCCCCAAGCTCTGCCAGGAGTAATTCATCTGCAGACCGAGGAGTGAGCCTGAGCATCACCGGATGTGCCCCCAAACAAAAGGTTAGTCGATGCTCTTCTAGCTGGTGTCCAAATTAAGCCTTGCCTGTGAGATTCTAAACAGCATCTCAACTGCCCCTTAATATTTTATGTACATTGAGGGTTTTTTGCTTTTTGGGTCACACCCAGCGATGCTCAGGGGTTACTCCTGGCGGTGCTCGGGAACCATATGGGATGCCGGGATCAAACCCTGGCCGGCACAGGCAGGCCACGTGCAAGGCAAATGCCCTACCCGCTGGGCTATCGCTCCGGCCCCTATGTATGTTGAGTTTAAATGTTTAGTATGTATGGAAAAAATTAAAAGATTTAGACCTAGTTTTTGCATAATCCTGAAGTGATCTAAATGGGTTTTATTAAATATGAATTCTGTTCTTAGTAATAAACTGGTTAGCTTGACAGCTAAATGCTCTATTAATAAAAATATGGTTTCCCATTTACCTAGCCGGGTCTTCGGCAGGAGCGGGCACACCAGCATTGCTTCCTGTGTGGTGCTGTGGGTACTGTGTTGCTGAAGCTCAGTCCCTGCGTGCTAGTACCTGCTCCAGTTCTCTGGGTCATCTTGGCCCCTTTAATTGGGTCTATTTTGAATAAAGCTATTCAAAATAGTTGGACCAAGTACTACAACTCTTAAGCTGCTGGTATAGATGTTCTCTTAGGGGCCCAGAATGACCCTAAATGTGGAATTTTAATTTGCATGTGGGATGGGAGATATAAATGTAATATGTGTAATTGCCAGGATTAGGGAAGGGAGCTGAGCTCTGAACTCCTACATTCATAGTGTTCCTTCCCTTTGCACCATGTCCCGGGCTGTGAGATGCTTTTGAACAAGATTGTCCATTGAACAGTCAACAGGTGTACGGCCTAAAAAATAAAAATTCTAACCCAGTTCTAACATGTATACAAAGATGGTAACCTTTGTTTTCAGTTGCTTTTTTTTTTTAATTTAATTTTATTATTTTCCCCCAAATATTATTACACCATTTTAGACATACAATTGAAAGATGCTCATGTAGAGTTTTGGTTCTACAGTGTTCCAACACGCATCCCTCCACCCAAACCCATCTACCATCACCAATGTCCCCACCTCCCTCCCCCTCCTACACCCCAACCACTTGACAGATTCTGTATGTCATTTCTTTCCTCTTTATATCTCCTTCCCAATAAACTTTCCTGCTCTTTGTGGAATACACTGCATTAAAAGACATTACTGTTTCACTATTTTAGTGGACTATTTTTAGTGGTTTTGCTCTGTTGATCTGGTCGTGAGGCAGTTTCCGACAATGCTCAAGGGTTACCCCTGGCTCAGTCAGGAATTACTCCTGGCGGTGCTTGGGGACCATATGGGATGCCGGGATCAAACCCGGGCCGGCCGTGTGCAAGGCAAACGCCCTACCCTACCCCTTGTGCTATCACTCTGGCCCAGTTGCCTTTTTTTTCCTTTTCAGAAACAGTAACCATTGTTTCTCAGAGCTGTTCATTTGAAAAGTGACCCACCTCTAATATCTTGGTCAGCCTGGAAAATCTAAACATGAATCAAAATGAAGAGTTGTTTGCTGTTCCGAGGAAATGCAGGGGGCTTGCATGTTAGAAAGTAGCCTCTGGTTGAGCTCTGTCTAGTTCCTGCTTCTGTTCAGTCATTGTTGGTGCTCAGCCCCAGGAGCACCCAGCTGTAGGGGACCCAATGATCTAGCTCTTGGAAACCTAGTGGGGCTTGGTTTACCTGTCTGCCTGTTTATTTTGTTGGCTTTTGGGGGTCACACCCAATGATGCTCGGATTATTTCTGGCTCTGCACTCAGGAATTATTCCTGACTGCTCGGGGACCATCTGGGATGCTTGGGATTGAACCCAGGGCAGCCTTGTGCAAGGCAAATGTCCTCCCTGCTGTACTATCGCTCTGGCCCCGTCTGCCTGTTTAATCCTGGTTAATTCTTATGAACTAGGTGGATGGCACTGTGGAATGAATGGTGTATAAAAATGCGAATGTGCCAGGGTTGAGAATTCGTGTCAGTATTGTATCAGATACCAAATATTGTGTTGAGGGGCCGGAGCGATAGCCCAGCGGGTAGGGCGTTTGCCTTGCACACGCCCAGCCTATGCCGGCCGGGTTCGATCCCCGGGATCCCATATGGTCCCCTGAGCACTGCCAGGAGTGATTCCTGAGTGCAGAGCCAGGAGTAACCCCTGAGCATTGCCGGGTGTGACCCAAAAAAGCAAAAATAAATAAATATATATATATATATATATATATATATTAATGGTTGATAGTAAAGATCAGATTTTCAGAGGACCATTTACTAGTTAAAAGCTGAGGGAACTGGAGAAATAGTATAGAGGTAGGGCATTTGTCTCGCACACAGCCAGTCTGGGTTCCCTGATACGATCCCCTGAGCTCTGCCAGGAGTCATCCCTGAGCGCAGAGCCAGAAATAGCCCCTGAGCACTGCCAGGTGTTACATTAAAAAAAATTGTTCTTTACGTGGGTTATGTAATGGCTTTGATTTAGGTAAACTAAATTGAACCTGTCTTATTTGATCATCATTTCTTTTTGGCAGGGACCAAACTTGGGGAAGCTATTGGGGTGTGGATGGAGCAGGAAGCAGGAAGGAGCTACTCCTGGCTGTGCTCCAGGGGTGCCCAGCGGTGCTGGAGGTCATGTGTCAGTGAAGAACAGGGCTTGGCAGCGTGCAGGGCCCGTGCCAGAACCCCTGTCCTATCTCCAGTCCCTTGGCAAACACATTAGACGTTAGTTTACTTTTGAGCATATGGCCCGCCTTGGTTGATTGTTTAAGGAGGGTTTGGACTGGAAGAGGAGAGTAAAAGGTAACGGGACACGGAACTCACAAGTCCTGCGAATGCCCGACTCTGCATGGGGAGTCGGGAGGTCCAAGAATGGGAAGGTTTTTTTTTTTTGGGTCACACCCAATGATGCTCAGGGGTTACTCCTGGCTCTGCACTCAGGAATCACTCCTGGCAGTGCTTGGGGGACCATATGGGATGCCGAGGATCTAACCCAGGTCGGCTGCATGCAAGTCAAACCCCCTACCCTCTGGACTATCGCTCCGGCCCAGAATGGGAAGTTATTAACTGCACACTTTAGCAGGGAGCCTTGGAGAGCTAGTTATGGAAAGTAACATTGCCAACTTGTTTGCTTTTTGGTTGTGGGGTCACTCCCAGTGGTGCTAAGGGACTGTTCCAGCTCTGGGTTGCAAGGGGTGCATCCAGTGTTACTTGGGGCGGGGGGAACTATGTGAGGCCAGGGATAGAACCTGGGCCCCCAGCTTGCAAAGCTTAGGCACTGTCTGGCTCATCTTTTTAAATTTACCAGCCCTGATCATTCTTTAAGTTATTTAGAATGATACCTATGCAGTTAATCAGAATGTCACTCAGCTGTTTTAACAGATGGGGCCGGAGAGGAAGCACCGCCCACGGAGGGCACTTGCATTGCACGCAGCCAACCTGGGTTTGGTCCCAGATCCCAGGAGCCTCGCCAGGAGTAATCCCTGAGTGCAGAGCTGGGAGTCAGCCCTGACTACTTCTAGGTATGGCCCCAAAACCCAAATACCCCCCAAAAGTTTTAAAATAATTGTTTATGAGCATTTTCAATAAAATGGTGGGTTTAGACTATTCCCCAAACCTACATTTAGTTTATTAAATACTTTTTAATTTGTTTTGGAGCCACATCTGGTGATGCTCAGCTTACTCCTGGCTCTGTGCTCAAGGATCACTCCTGACGTGCTCACGGGGCTCTGTGGATGCCAGGGATCAAACCCAGGTCAGCCAAAACGCCATCCCCTGCTGTCCTATTGATCCTTGCCCCTGGAATCTTATTAGTAGAAAATGGGATTAACCGCAGATATAGGTCAGCGCTAAAGGCCTTGCAAGTCTGATGCCAGGGGTTTGATCCTTGATGCTGCCAATAAATAAACTCTACATGGTATGACCTCACTCCCTGATTGCTTGACTATTTTTGGATGTTTGAATATGTCACGTCATTTAGAATATAAGCTGCAAGAACCTTGAGTAATCCCCCAGCCCGAGGATTACAGCTCCATCTTGACCCACGGTAGGTGATCAGTAAATGTGGAGCGGCAGGTGCTTCTGAGGGAGCGGAAGAAACCCTGTGTCCCGCTGCTGGGGAGGCTCCTGTCTCTTTTCAGAGGTATTTTGTTTGGTCACACCCAGCTATGCTCAGGGGTTACTCCTAGCTCTGCACTCAGAAATTCGCCCTGGCGGTGCCTGGGGACCATATGGGATGTTGGGGATCAAACCTGGGTTAGTCGCATGCAAGCCAAATACCCTCCCCGCTGAACTATCACTCCCGCTGATTGAACCGTGTCTTAAAACCAGACACCAGTGCAAGTTTAGTTTGAGGGACGCTGAACCGTCCACAGTTGTGCTTGAAGTTCATCTGTAGTGAAAAAAAATTCTTTTCCATGGTGATGCTCAGGGGTTCCTCCTGGCTTTGCACTCAGGAGTTACTGCTGATGGTGCTCAGGGGACCATATGGGATGCCAGGAATCGAACCCAGGTCAGCTGTGTGCGAGGCAAATACCCTACCTGCTGAACTATAGCTTCAGCCCGATCTGTCACTTGTCACTTGTCTTCCCGTTGTTCATCAATTTTCTCGAGTGGGCACCAGTAACATCTCCATACGTCCTGTCACATGCTAGTGTAGCCCAGGGGCATCTGCTTACTCCAGGAACACGAAGAGCCTCAAACCATTCCTTCACGTCATGGGAATGAGGTCTATAATTGTTACTGAATTTTGGCATATCAAATACGACATGGGTAGCTTGCCAGGCTCTGCCGTTAGGTGGTATATTCTCAGTAGTAGGGTCTTAGTTCGTGCATTTACTGATGAACCAATGGGGAGAGATCGGCTTTTCTCGGGTGGAGCTCTGACGAGCTTTGGAGTCCAGATGTTGAGAATGACTGCCCTCATGGTGTGGGGGTTCCTCTGGCTTCTTGCGAGGCTCTATTGGAATGGCGGGCCAGGGCTAGAACTCGCCTTCTCTTCCGGGCGCCTCATGATCAGCTGAACACAGAGAGAGCCGGTAGCAGCTCTGCCCCGTGTCTCTGTGTCTCTGGATCAGGCATACCTGGGTTGAAACAGGCTTTGCTGTAGGGTGGGACTCTGACGAGCAGGGCTTGAGATCAACCTTTCTCTTGGGTGGAGCTCTGACAGCTGTGGAGTCCGGATGTTGAAATGACTGCCTTCATGGTGTGAGCCTCATTTGTGGTAAAATTAATTGACTTGAATTTTTCCTTTTTTTTTTTTTTTTTTTTTTTTTGAGTCACACCCAGCAATGCTCAGGGGTTACTCCTGGCTCTGCACTCAGGAATTACTCCTGGCAGTGCTTGGGGACCATATGGGATGCCGGAGAATTGAACCCAGGTTGGCTGCGTGCAAGTCAAACACCCTACCTGCTCTGCTATCGTTGACTTGAATTCTTTCCCCTAGCTTAGGTGTGGAGGGGAGACTCCATTGACCATGGTTATGCATTTTTCAGGAAAAGCGAGTTCTGTGTAGTCCCACAGGCTCTGTTGTCCCGAGCCCTCTCCCTTCTAAGGTGATCAGGACACTGTCCAGGTGTTTGCACCTGGGTGTGCCCACGGGCTGAGCTGTTTCCCCGTGAAGAGGCAGGAGGAGCCAGACAGCTTGGATGGAGGAGGTGGGGGGAAGGTGCTTGTCCTGCCTGTGGCCAGCCTCGGCTCCATTTCTGACACTGCACAGGACCCTTGAGCCGGGCAGGAGAGGTAGAACAGTGAGGAAGGCGCTTGCCTGCACGCCCGCCCGAGTTTGCTCCACTGCATCCCATATGGTTCCCCAGCCCTGAGCCAGAGCCAGAGCAAGCCCTGAGCATAGCTGGGTGTGTTCCCCCAAGACACAAAAGCCATGTGCATGGTACCCTTTCAGTAACAGCATTGCGAACCACACACCGTGCCTACAAGGGAAATGAGAGAGGGAGGGAGGGGAGAGAGAGAGAGAGAGAGAGAGAGAGAGAGAGAGAGAGAGAGAGAGAGAGAGAGAATCCGCCATATAGGCAGACTGTGGGGGTTGGGTGGGAGGTGGGGTGGGGGGGGGAAACTGGGGATATTGGTGGTGGGAAAAGTGCCCTAGTGAAGGGACAGCTCTTGGAACATCATGTGAGACCCAATCAGGAACAGCTTTGTAACTGTGTATCACGGTGATTCAATTTAAACAATAACAACCCAAAAAAAAAAAAGCCCAAAAAATAAAAATGCGAGTTTGTGTGTTGCTGGAGTATGGCCCCAGGAAGTGTCACTTGATCACTTGATCACTTGACATCCCGTTATTCATCGATTTGCTCGAGTCGGCACCAGTAACATTTCCATTTGACCCTATCACGTGCCAGTGTAGCCCAATGGCATCTGGTTGCTTCAGGAATACGAAGAGCCTCAAACCATCCCTTCAGGTCATGGGAATGAGGTCTATAATTGTTACTGGGTTTTGGCATATCAAATACAACACGGGTACCTTGCCAGGCTCTGCCATGCGGGTGGTATACTCTCAGTAGTAGGCTCTCAGTTCGTGCATTTACTGATGAACTGCAACTATAGACTAAGGATTCTAAATTAAAATCCAATAAACTACTTGGAAAATAAATAGATAGGGGCGGAGCAAGAGCACAGCAAGCAGATCACCACCTTGCATGTGGCTGGCCTAGGGTCTGACCCCAGCACCCCATATATGTCCCCTTGCATGGCCAGGAATGATCCCTGGCACGGAGCACAGAGCTAGGAGTAAGCCCTGAGCATTGTTGGGTGTGGCCCAAAAACAAAATAGAAGAAAAAAAGGAAAAGAAACCAGCAAATGCAAAGAAGTAGCGTAGCAAGGGTTATTTTAGAAAGGGGACAGACAATCATGTTGGGTTCCTGAACTTGTGGCACCTGAGCGTCACATGACTTGGAAGTAGCCACAGAAAGTGGCATTGGAGAGCGGAGAAGTGGCAGGATGTTATTTATCCAAAGCGAAAGTCGCCCACAGTGATGGCGACCAGTGTTGGAGGAAAGGTTCTTGATTATTTCAGCAAGAATAAGACGATTTACTCATGAAAGACTCGAGCTGGCCTCAGAGACCAGAGACAGTCATCCTGGTGTGTGGTTCATACCAAGCTCATGTTATACACAATTAAAGGGTGTTTAAATTTGGGTTGGCCTTTCTCTCATGCAGGGAAAGTATTAAAAGGCTTATCTTTGGTCTTTGAGTGCTTTCAAAGTGCTCCAGTGTTGCCGAGCACAAAAGATTTTATAGTCTGGAAATCATGAATTCCTCACCTCGCCTTCCTCACCATCTCTTTCAAGCAGACGCTTTGTGGCCATTACATATGTTGATGCTTTTGGGGGGGGGGGTTTGGGTCACACCTGGCAATGCTCAGGGGTGACTCCTGGGTCAGCACTCAGAAATTACTCCTGGCCGTGCTCAAGGGACTTATATGGGGTGCCGGGGATTGAACCTGGGTCGGCCACATGCAAGGCAAACACCCTACCCATTGCACTACCGCTCCAGGCCCACGTTATTGATTCTATTAGTTTTAATAGTCTAATAGCAGAAGCCCCAAATATGGAACTTACTAGATCTTATCTTTACTTTCTCTTTTACCCACCTTGTCTAAAAGTTTAGACTCTAAACTACCTTCATTTGGAGAGAAATTCACACTGTTGGTATGATTGCAGAATGGTTCAGTCACTGAATACCAGCATGAAGCATCAAGAAACTGAGAACTAGAATGACTGTATGTCCATCAAACCCACTTCTGAATATACAGCAAAAAGAATTGGAAACTTTCAAAAGAGACTGGCACTCCGTATTTATAGCAGCGCTGTGCACAATAGCCAAGAAGCTCAGCCATCAAAGAATGAATGGGGCGACCACAATGCGACGCCTACATGGGAACACTCCGTGGAATAATAAAATCAGTCTGGCCTGCGCTGGCCTAACTGGACCTTGGGTCATCGTGCTGAGGTTGCTGAGACATCATTCTCCGCACGTGAGCTTTATGACGCTGATAAGTTCCGAGAGATGAAGAGTGGTGGACTCGGGGCGCGGGCCAAGGACGAAGGGGGTTGGTTCCTCTCACAGTCCCAGCCTGGCAGAAGCAAAATGTTGTGGAAATGATTTCACAACAAACGGAACCGTATGCTTAAAAACAGTGACGATTTGGGCCGGAGAGGTAGTGAAGCTGGTGAGATACTTGCCCTGCAAGTGGCCGACCCAGGCTTGGTCCCCAGCACCCCATGTAGTCCCCACGCTCTACCAGGAGTGATCCCTGAGTGCAGAGCGGGAGTCAGCCCTGAGCACCTCTGGGTGTGATCCCCAAAGAAACAGAAAAGGCTAAGAGGGCAGGTTTTGTATATTCTTACTACAATAAAGAACAAGCTTTAATTTTGTAAGTCACATTGACAATAACCACAGGACTGGAGCCATAGTCGAGTGGGAAGGCATTAGCCTTGCATGCTGCTGACCTGGGTTCGGTTTCCAACATGCCTTCTGGTGCCCTGAGGCAGCCGGGAGAGATCCCTGAGCACAGAGCCAGGAGTCCTGACGAGCACTGTCAGGTGACCTCTCCTACTACCCGCCCTCCCTCAGTAAAGGTGAGAGGTTGTGGCCTCCACACTAACCCCAGGTTCGTGGGTGCTTCTGAGTCCTTCTGTGGCCTCTGTTCGGGTCAGACTGTCCTTGTCACAGCTTGCCTTTTGCTACTGTCACCTAGCAAAAAGCTTTCTCTTGACTCCCTTCTCCCCAACTTAGCAAGTGTCTATAGCCTAGGACGGAACTTGGACACCAGGTGAGTCAAGGTCCCAGTCAATCATCAGCTTATCTGTGAATTTCCATGTTTTTGTTTTTTGGGGGTCGGGTGGGGATGGGGGAGGGGCTTTTTGGGCCACTCCCAGCAGTGCTCAGGGATTACTACTGTCTTTACGCTCAGAAATTACTCCTGGCAGTGCTCAGGGGACCATATGGGATGCTGGAGATCAAACCCAGGCCGGCTGCGTGCAGGGGCAAACGCCCTCCCCACTATACTGTCACTCCAGCCCGTGGATGTCCTCTTTAGAAAAGGGGGGAGCAATAGCCCAGCGAGTAGGGCGTTTGTCTTGCACATAGCCGACCCGGGTTCGATCCCCGGCATCCCATATGGTCCCCGGAGCACCGCCAGGAGTAATTCCTGAGAGCAGAGCCAGGAGTAACCCCTGAGCATCGCTGGGTGTGACCCAAAAAAAGCAAAAAATAAATAAAAGTGGGGAGCAGGGAAACTCACATGGAGAGAAGCATGTGTCCCTCAGGGGTCCTGAGCAGAATGCCTGGGGTGCTGCAAGAAAAATCACTGAACAGTCTCCAGCTGCCTAATTCAAAGACATTTTTATCATTATATGATGATATATATCACATTTATATCATGTATGTAATATAGCGTATATGTGATACATGTCACATCTGTGTTACATGCTGATATAAAACTCAAAAATATG